>VACF01002406.1:29365-120274 GCA_006891605.1 Pleurozium schreberi | reverse complement strand
GCGCCTAATAAACTTCTTAAACCCGCTTTGCAGTACTATTAGAAAACTCTGCAACATACGAAAGAATTCCTAGAAGACTCCGCAAAAGCAAGTGTGCAAACGTACCAAGAAGAACAAGCAGCGGCGCCAATCGACTTGGCGGTTTCGACGATTCCAGCGTCCCGAGAAGCGGAGTCTCCAAATCAGGTTCTATCTCAATGCCCATGGCAGACATCGACCGCGAGGGAGCCCTATCTTCCCTTCCATCACCATCACTCATGTCCATCTACCCAAAACCACTTCAAAATGTGAAAATAAAATGAAAACTTGCAATTCACGGAGGACCCTAATGGCTCACTACTGCGAGCGTTCCGAATCACGAATCTCCTCCTTCTCCTTCTTCTGCAACCCTTTCAAGCTCTCTCAACGTCGATTTCTGTTGTCAAATTCGATGTCGGAGGTCGGAAAACCACAACTGGGCAAAGTTAAGTGATTCTTAACATGCGATCAATCGCGGAGTCATCAAAATCGAAGTCCGCGTGCGACAGGTCCAATTCGGAGTGTTCCGAGGAATGAAGAAGCTTCGGGGGTGTCAGCGAGAGAGGAAAGGACTTCTCGAGAGACTCCGAGGTGTCTGTGTGAACGGGGTTGGACTCGTGGTAACTTACCACGTGGAGATAAATGAGTGGTGACTTAGTTCTGAAACATCTGAAGCTTCTAAGGCTGACTGTGATTTTTTTTTTTCAAATTAGAAAAATTGCTCCTTCTGGTACACCGAAATGGTTATTTAGTATGGGTGAATAATTGCCTAGTATGAAAATTAGCATGACCAATCTAAGAATGTCATCGTGCACCACATTCAAATGTTACAATGCTACGGTAACACAACCATAGACTGCAACCAATGTTGAATAGTTTATCCTTATGATAAGTAGTTTAGTACCTTAAGGTTTTTGGCTATGTTTTCACAAAAAATGCTCCGGGATTGCCATTTTCATTAGGAAAATTATTTTCACAAGTATCAAATTTTAGGAAAAAAAACCATTTTTGGACAGAGTCATGTAACCATAGGATCTTGTAATAAACTAGTTTAACCCCTAAATGACCTAGGCACCCAAATGGGGTGTCGACAAAACTTTGAAGTTGAAGAAAACCTAACTATATTGATATTTTTAGTAGTTTGTATTTTTGGTAGATACCTATTAAGGTCTAGTTTTAGCATCAAAAACCTGATCTAGAAAATAAATGTCTATGATTTTTCTACTCAAGATTTCGTGCAAGGGAATCTTGTGTAATCTTGACTCTTCCTAGTGTGGAAGACTCTTGGAAATGAGCCTCAAATATACTAGATCTTGGAGTCAAAATCGCACAAGAAATTCATTTAAGAAAAATGTAGAATAGATTTTGAGAAGCTATAAATTGATTGGGGTTGTACATGCTGGGCCCTATAACCTCATGTATTTTGATTGACGAAATTTTTAGATTCACCTTGCGAAAAGTAAATTGAAGTTTTTTTTATAGTTTTGACACCCTCTTGGTTAATCATTATAATCATTCAACTCATAAGTGATATTGTTGTGTTTTTTTTCCAAGGGGGAGCAAAAATTTCTTGCATTTCCTAACACCTCTTGGTAAACCCATTTTTGAATAAATATAGACGCGACATTTCAAAGCATTGCTTTCTCTATGCAATAAAAAAACACCCTAACCGACCTCTAGAACAATGGATGGATGAAAAAACGTCATGGCCTGTGAGATACAAAACTTCTTTTTTGTACATCGTCCACAGAATGGACGTTGGCTCAATTAGGGGTTAATGCAATTCCATGCTCTCAATTCCAAAAAATATTTCAAATATAATGAAAACCAAAACCATTTGTATGTTTGTCCAATTGTAAATATTTTAAATTCTAAAAATGACACTGTCCTTCACTTTTATGTGTACAACAATTTGGAATGAAGTATGCCAATATGCTAAGGCGCACACAAAAAGTTTTTTGGGATTTTTAAGAAAAAATTGACAAAATATAAAGTAATTCCAATTTACAGCGCACAAAACTGAGTTTTAATATAGCTAATTTTAAAATTAATTTTTTTTCAAATCACAACTAATTTTTTCTTCAAACTTCCATAATAATTTGTTATATGTTACATACTACAACTTTTGTATATCTACTTTTGGGCTTTGTCCATGGATGCTAATGGTATGGTCGTTTGAATGACAAAGTTTCAAATCCATACTCTGTTCAATTTGTCACTCCATATCAAATCTTAATTTTTGAAAAAAACATCAACAATGTATGGCATAATATAGTTATAGCAGTTGCATCTATTTTCAAAGGCATATTGAAGAGAGCTCTTTTTGTTTATATTTTATATAATTATGTGTGACCTCTTAATGAATGAAAGACTTTCAAGTAAAATATTTTTATTATAATAGCATCAATATCTAAGACAATGTACTTATATGCGTGATTGGATGCATTGCAATGTGGTGTGATGGAAATTATTCAAGAGAAAAAAATTTAACATGCAATCTTCAAATCTACATTCAAGCTTGTTTTGGGTTCTTATTAAATCAATGTCTTTATTGGTTTAATGAATTAGATATATGCTTAACCTCTAAAAGACCAAATTTCCTTTTTGGCAACGTACTAGCGCTTTTGGGGTTGAGCTCCCCAAATCACTACAAACAAAAAAATTATTTTTTTTCTTTGAACTTTTCACACAACATGGGGACAAGATTATTTTTTAACAATTTTCATCAGTTTTGACTTCATGGTTAAAAAAAACTATTGTATTAGATTCAATTCTCATTGAAGTGCAAGCAACCTAGGCAGCTCAAAAAAATTCTTAAAAAATAACTCTTTCAATAAATAAAAAATAAAAAATGGTTTTAAATTGGAGAACTTGAAATTTTAGATTCATGTATTTGTCAAAAGCTTTGAATATTTCATTTTGATTAATTAAATGAGTTATGAGGAGTTTTAGTTTGTGGGCAGTTATGGATTCTCTACAACTTGAAAACAAACTTTGAAGTCCTTTATTTAACTTAATTTTCAGTTTTTTGGGGATAAAAATCATAAGATGCTAGAATTTTAAAACCATTCATTTAAGAAAATTTTCAATTCCATAAATGAATTCTTACTAATTTGATTAGAATTTCAAATCACTTTCTACTTCTTTCTACTTACTATTTTTTTCCTAAATGTTGTACAATTCCAAATAATCTGAATTTTTCAAGTATGAAGCCAATTTGACTTGAAAAATGAATCCAAAGAAGCACCACCAATATAGACAATTTTCATGCAAATGTGACCTTGTAAAGTGCAGAACCTTGGGTTTTCCCAGGGACCAAGAAAAGAATAATTTTTCCCGATCAATTCAAATGCTAGTATCTTGCAATCTACATAGTTGAAATATTTGAAATTTTTTCCACATATTCTCAAACTAGTGTACTGTAAGATCCCATGGTTGCATGTGTCCAATTTTTTTTTTCCTTCTGAAATTTGATACTTGCAATAGAAATGACAATATTGGAGCGTTTTGGGGTGAAAACATAGTCAAAAACCTGGAGGGGTTCATATAAATTTTGAATTGTGTAAAGGTCCAAATAAATGAGGAATCAGAGGATTTGAGTACGTTTATAAAAATAATGAGTCTAAATTATTAGTTAATAATGCACTTTGAATCCATGCATCATTTAAATTTTCATCTGAACACACTATAATGTTGGAGTTGGGAAAGACAAAACTTTCATTAACCTCCAAAGGACCAAGCTGCCTTTTTGGCAACATAGCGATTTTAGGCAGAATGATACGTGTGATTAGAGAATTTATTTATTTTTCTTTGTAACTTTCACACAACATGTGGACAAGGAATAGCTTTAAGGCCCAACAATTTTCATAACTTTTGACTACATAGTTAAAAAGTTATTGCATGATATGTTGTTTCTTTCTCAACTCGGGCAGTCTGGGCAAATTAGATAAAAGCACATTGTTTTGAATGAAAAATCTGAATTTGATTTATTACATTTATATGCATGAAAAGCTTCAAATCATTCCATTTTGATCAACAAGTCAAAAATTATGAGAATTCTTTGTTTTCTGTCAATTATGAAATTTCTACTCTAAAATAAACTTTGAAGTCCTTTATTTAATTCAATTTTCTATATTGTTTAAAACAAATAAAAACATTGGTTGTAGATGTTTATGAAAACATTATAACTATTGGGATTGACATTTTCAATTTCAAAACTAAATTTTTAACTATTTAGTATTTTGAACCATTGGCTACTTCTTTCTACTTACTATTTTTTCTTATATGTTGTACAATTTCAAATGATTTGAAAATTTTCAAACATGTAGCCAACTTGACTTGAAAATGAATATAGAGAAGCACAAACAACATGGACATTTTTTATGTAAATTTCTGAAGTTTTTTCTACATCTTTTCAAACAAAAGAGAAAGGCAATTCAAAGGAGACAATTCAAATATGTCATAACTCTAATAGTAATTATTATTTTCTTAGATGTAGTATACAAGAAATATTATTCTATAATTTTCAATATAATTATGTAGTTACAAATTGACTTACATTTTGATTTATTTTGACTTCCTTAACCGCTTAGTTTTTCTTTCTTTGGTTGATAGATTGATCTCTTTTTCATGAAACTAGAATACCATCAATATAATATTAGTGATGAATTTATCAAAATTAATATTAAATTTGGTATAATATCTTTAAGATTAAATCAAATGAAAGACATTTACCTCATTCAATAACTGCCATTGTAATTCATGTTGCTCTTGAAGCAATCGCCATTGCAATCCATATGTAAATTCAATGGTATTTCCTTGGGCAACATGTGGTACTAAATCCATTTCAATGTAATTGTTTTCTAGGATCTCACATTTGGGTTGAATGCAAATGTGACCATGAAAACAATGCAATTTGTTTGCAAATTCTAAATCCTCATATAAAGTTGCAATGAGTGTTCTGAAAACAATAAACATTCAGAATTTTTATTTGATAATACTTCAATGTAATCACTGATAGAAATTGAGTAAAATTTGAAATAATAAATTTTATTAATTTTCAACAATCCAAGTATTAACATGTATTAGCTAAATTTAAACTAKAATATATATAATAATTTATAGTACTAAATTACCTTTCACCAACTACAAGACAATCTTTACTCAAATTTTGTAAACTTTTTTGAGCTATATCTTGAGTTGAAAATTTCAATAATGCTGAAGCTACACCTTGATGGTRAAATTATGTCATTAATTTTCTTTCAAGTCTAATCATCTTCTCAACTTATGATATGAAATTGATTCGTTTGTGAATTGAATAATTGAATAATTTTTGTTGAATTTTATATTACTACAACTAAAAAAAGCTAAAAGCTAAATTTATAATGMATTATTTTATAATTCAATTTGAATGAGATTTGAATAAATTTAAATATTAGAAAAGATATTCACTTGTAGCGTAATGGAAAGAGTTTGGCATTATTTTTCGCACTTGACATTTTGTACCCAAAAACTTTGAAAGCGCTTCCTGTAAAATWTTATTTTATTTTCAATAAATTGTTATTTAAAGTTCAATCATATTTTAAAATATACAGAAAAAAAATGTTGAAATAATACCTGTAGCTCCAGAGAGTGTAATTTAGGATCAATGTTGTGGAGTAGAAGTATTCTTTTGGTTGTAATAGCCATTTGAATTTCATCAATCCAATCCTAATTGGTAAATATTCAATACAATCAAATGAACAAAATATTAAGACATCTTCTAAAATGACTTTGTATTTGTAGAAGGTTATAAGGATGTAATTATTATATTAAAATACAAATGAAATGACAAATAAATACATCAAATGTTGGAGTATTTGACACACACTTCACATTTAGKTTCAAAATCTTGCTCAAGAGGTGTAGCAATATCATGATTAGTAGAGCTTTCAAAATTTTCAATACTTTGCAAAGTTCCAATACATTCTCTTTTTGTTAAATTTTCACCAATAATTATTGGCCTTGTTGTAGCTAAAGGTGATCCAAAATGTTGTTGATCCTCTACACAATCAACTTCATGCTCTTTTACAATGTCTTCACAATTTTTTTCAAATTTGGTACAATGCAACGTATCTAATATTAGGTCTTGAGTTTTTCCATTTATAACCATTTTTGTTTTATTTTGAGGTCTTTTTGAATCATTATGTTCTACAAGGTTTGTTTTAGCACATTTTTCTTTTTCAATCTCTGTAATAAAACTTGATGATTTTTTTATTTTTTTATTTTGTATAATTTTTGAGGTCATCTTTTGTTCTTTACCAAAAGTAGTTTTATCCTTCACTTTGCTTTTCTTAGAATGTTGAGGTTCTCCAATTTTACTTGTTCCATGCTCTTGAACTCTGAGTTGAGGACTATTTTCATTTTTCTTTAGCTTACTATTTGAACTTTCAGACTTTATTAGAGGCTCAAAAAAACTCTCTTTTGAAAATCCGTCACAAGTTACATGAATATCGTCTGCATCGTTTCCTACTTTTTTTGTAGATTGCTCCAAAATCATTGATATATTACATGATAAGTTTGTATCTTTTTTTGAACTTTTGTCTATTTTTCCATTTTCCAAACTTTTGTAAATATTTGGATTAAATCCTTTGAATGATAKAGTTGGTTCAGAATTTAATATTCCAATGTTTGGAGCATCAAGTATTGTAACACTACTTTTTACTTCACTTTCCAATTTAGTAGCTTCATCTTCATGTTTTGTTAAGTTCATAATAATTGACAACTTTGGATTCTTTGATGGATTAGATAATTTTGTCTTYTTAATTTTTTCCATCCTTTTTGGTGATGGTACTATTTTTTCTAATGAATCTCGTTTTCTCTTTTTTATCAATTTCTTTTTGGTTGATTGTTTTGTAGTTGTTGAAGATGAATTATGGTGTCCAAAAGGCAATATATTTATATCATTTGAATTGATTGGTAGTGTGTGCATACCACATGATTGTGAAAAAGTTGTTATTGGAGATGAGATCTATTCAAAATGCAAAAATATGAAAAGCATTAATGATAATGTCATGAAAGATTTAAAATTCACACAAATAAGAATTTGAAGTGTAAAAAACAAATTCTTTGATAATTATTATGATTATTATAATTTTAATATGATTTCTAAAAATCCAAGATTATTTAATAGACGATGTAGTATGTACACATCATAGGTCAGGAAATAAGCAATGAAATTGAGCGCACATCATTTTTATTCCAATTCATCCATTCTTTTTTATTGTATACTTTTTGAGCTGCATTCAAAATTTTGAATTAATTTGAAATYAATTAATAATCTTTTGAAATAKAGTGATAATGCTCTAGAATAATTTAGAAATTARYATTTTTAWATATTATATTCATTTTAGTGTTTACTTCATGATATTTATGTAAAATCATAAAACATRATTAGATGAAAAAAWTGTTTTATTRATGAATCAKAATTAAAATCAATTAAGAAGAAATTTRAATTATATATATAATTTGATTTMTCTTTTTATAYATACCTCCAATAGCATCTACTACACCATCAAGACCAATAATTTSTAAAGTATCACAATTGAATGCCTTCCTAAAGAAGAAATCACACATTTCAAGATGTTCACTTGAAGGTAGATCATTGAAATCATCTTTTGCTGTACACAATACTTTGCATTTACTAGTTATAACTCCCTATAATGCAATAATTCATGTGTAAACTACATATGCTTTAAAGTTATATATATTGAGGTCATAGGAACCTACCCGAAATCCAGTTTGTCCCTCAAAGGAACAATGGGCCTTTAAGGATTAAGGTATAGATTGTAGTTGTTCTACTTTCACAATTTCAATAAATATTGTGTTCAACTCACAGATATTAGTCTGAACATAACTTTGAATCTTCACAAAGAACAAGTGAAGAAAGGGAAACATAAGGTAGAAGCACTAGGTGGAAGCACCGATACATTTAAGCTATGGTGAGGTATAAGAGCCGATGAAAATTTTTCTCATGTAGCAAGATAGGAAATATGGGGGTTGCAAATTTTTCAGAATTTTACTCTAAAAATTGGAACTACTCTGAATTTTGGGGGCCATAAAGTACTTTGAACCCAAAACCAATGTCTAGAGTCTTGCAATGTTGATAATTCAAGAACTACTTTCCCAGTCACTTCTTCCATACAAGTGTCATAACCTTATTAGTCCCAACCTTGAAAAGGAAAAAGAATAAAATAAAAAACTCCAACATTGATTTCCACCCTATGGTTGGAAATAGCACATCCTACAGGTTGGTTCTTGGGCATGGTTGTTAATTGATACTTCTACCTTAATTCTGCAGTACCTCTAAAACATTCAAATAAAGCTTTCTTCAAGCAGAGATTGGGAGAAAAAAGGTTTCAATTGAATATCATATACTCCATATATCATATATGAATTCCAACCACTGAAATACAAAAACATCCCTAATTTGCAAACTCCCTGTTCTACTGTAGAAGAAAAAGTAGACGAAGTGTGTTGTGTAAAAGAGCGTGGTACATTCACTCTTCTTATCTCTTCCAATCTCGAAATGCTTGCATCGTTGTTCAACATACACGTACCAGGTGAGCTCTAGAGGTGATATAAATTCTCAGATGTCCATGACACTCTTGTAAATATTCCTTCCAGAGGGTAAGAAATGAAACCAAAAGATTTCCCGTCGCAGCTTCCTTCAACAGACTTGCAAGATGGCACACATAATTTCTTGAATGGCTGAACTACGGAGGCAGCCGTGAAGATAAAAGCTCCTAACACCACGTTGCACTTAATCATTCATTCTTTGTTGCACAGCCTTACCACCTCTGCAGTAGCTGGAGGGTTGGTGTGCCCAGGACATAGGCCCAAATCCCCACTTCTTCCTACTTTCCGTATGTTCTGGAACAGCAGTAAACAGCAGTTTTTGTCTTCTCCAATAAAATCTGTGGAACCATGTCGAAAACACGGATATAAGTAGATAATAATTCAGTCGATAAATCACAGTTTGTGTCGTCTCTAAAAAAAGTTTGCCCAAAKACTGTTATCTCCAACTTAGCATAAACAACCTGAGAATGCAGACTCTCAAGGAGCTTACCTCTCGAATGAAAATGGCAACAGCCTTAGCACCCTCTGTTGCCAGCTCCAAAACTTTTTCAAAGGTCTCTATTGGCACCTTCGAATCCATCTGTGAGATGAACACCAAAATGGGAGAAATGCGACATTATTCCTCTCATACCGAACAAGGCAAATGTATGAACTGAAAATCTGGGAGCAAATTGAACAAATTGAATGAACGTCGCTTTCGAAACAGAATAAGTGCGACCCGGGGGTTAGAAAAGCATAAGTGTTGGAACCAACTTAATAGGCCAACTAAACACAGATGAATTGGAACAATTAAATCCTGTAAAAAAAAAGTAGAACATATCGCGCTGACGTTGCAACCACGGTACAGAAGGTGCAYAAGGCAGGGTGCTTATCAAAATGGACTTAAATACTACTCATCTACAGTGTTCGCAAGGTAAAATAGTGGCTTCGGTTCTGATCCAAGCCATAAATAACAATAGATATAGACACTCCAAACCAACCTCTACTAGAAAAGAAAAGGATGACAAATSAACCCACCTGTAAAAGGGACAGCTTTTCCAACTTTGGAAAGTATCCGACAACTAGGTCAGGTCCACCACCACTGTCTTCTTGGTAATTCAGATCTGGACACGTAAAAATGTAAAACGCAGAAGGAGATTAATACAGGCTATACAAGCATAGCCCGGATTCACAGCTTAGGGTTAATTATCTGTAAATACAACTTACAGGATAGATAAGGATAGACCAAATAAGAAATTAGGTTCGGATGAGGAAAATCTAACAGATTTTAGATCTAATCAAAATTAGATAGAGGTTAGTCCTACATCGTGCAAATGCAGGATCGACCAATGTACAGAATGAGGCTCTTCTTATAGAAACTAGCTCAAACTTGAAGTGACACAATAAAATTACAGTCAGAGATAACTTTGTTTTTATTTCTTAATGATATGGAATGAAAGAGGCATACGTACCTAACAAAGGAGTGGAATTCAGATATCCAGCAGCACAGGAGACAACAAGATCGCGCATTGGAATTCCAGCATGAGCAAGTGCTATGGAAGCTGCATTAATACATGCTGCCCTCGTTCCTGAAAAGACGACAAGAGAGGGTGTTTTGATATAAACAAGAAATCGGAACCCAAGATCGTTGCCTACCCATAGATTTTCCTTGTGGATATGCATCCTCTTCCCAAGCACTTACTGTCAAACAGAATCAATGACATCATGCATTCAATTTCTATTGCCAAAGAAAGTACCTCCATCTGCTTGAAGGACCTGGACAAATACATCTATCTGCAAACCAGTCGGATAAATATTAAAAACAAACTCCAATTGTAAAAGCACAGCAMRTCAGAACTCTTTCACTTGCACTTAAGGTAGCAACGCTAAATAGAACAAACGGAGTAGTYACTCTCCAGGAAATCKTCGACGAACAAAAWATCAATGTGGTAATCATCAAATTACAGATCAATAAGGAATCGAACCTGAGTGCGAGGTAAAAGGTGAGTCATAATAGCTGCATCCATTGTTTGGCCGATTACAAGAGAGAGTTCCGTTGACCGTCTGCAGAGATTGTTCCAAAACAGGAAATGTAAGCGCAAGGGCCACAAAGTTGCATTGCGTATAGATGAGAGCAATTCGCGAGGCAAAGAATAAAGCGCATGAACTAAAGTATGGGCTACATTGACCATACAGTACATTGGATTCCCTATTGACCATACAGGTTCGTGCAAACACTTAATCTATTGACATTTAGTCTTTTGAGATTGATTTCTAGCTTAACATAGACTACATGAGCACATGAACTTTTAATGGCACAAGTTTCAAGAATGTTGTAGGGAAAGGCTCAAAGTTTCACCTGAATGGAACCTCTCCCTTGCTGTATGGTGAATGGAGACTTTAAATTACCTGTCGGTTTTGCCTCGGCGTCTTCGCTCCCCAGTACTGAAAGCGGCCATGCTGTACTCACATCGCACGAGGGCTTTGTCGTGAAGCTGGTGAGTCTTGTTGGAAACTTCGTGAGGGCCGTACACCACGGCCATCACTTTGGTATTTCCCATGTGGAAAAGAGCGGAGCCATCGGCAGAGGGGACTACACCCACCTGTGCATGCAGGTGACGCATCTCGTGTGGGCGGCGACCATCCAGGCGCAGACCCTCGGGGCTCACGTACTCAGTAGCCATCTGCTAAATTCAAGCACCGTCGATGAGTACAAAGGCTCTCACAATGCAAACACGSAACCAACAGAGGGTCTTGAAAAGTGTTTTGACCTAAACCCTAGACAAATACAATGCAAATGTTGTCAAATATCTATTAGCCATTACAGGCCCTGAGCAGCCATTCAAAACTCGATTAGGCACTCTGTAGCAGTGATGAGTAAATATCAAGGAAGTTCTGCAAAAGGAAGAATGCAGATCCCTATGCACAGTAACCATTGCAGGTTTCAGCGTTATCAACCTATACGACAATAAAACCCTGACAATTCAGCTATATCACACTCCCAAACATCCAAATCAACTTAGATTGACATGAAATTTTGACCACAATAACTATAATTGTAGAGGAACATAACCCAACAAATTTTATTGAAACCAAACATTGTATGAAGGAGATACAAGCCTCCAAAGTTGCAGCCATGGAGTGCAGTTTGGTGGACTCAAATTGAACATGTGAGCTTTGATTGTCTCTTGAAGAATCTGTACCTCTTGGATTGATCTGAAAAATTACCACACAAACTAAACTAAAATGTGCAACTTTTCCAACAAGTTTTATTGAATTTGGAGATTAGGTGCAAAAGTTATAGCACTGTGAATCTCATTGCCAAACTATGTGAGGACGCTTTTGGTTCCCCTGGGCAGTGAGGGATTATGATGGATATACTAGATATAATTTTTTTGTTGGTTATCAGGTAGCCCACTCATAACATTTAGTAGCAACACTACTAACTGCCTTCCCTGCACAAAATAGTGTGGAATATTCCACACCATATAGTAGCTATAAGGCCACATGTCAAATTTGTCAAAATGTCAACAAGAAAGGAACTGGGTTGAAACCAATGCACACTAGTGGAGGGCCATTAGTAATTTAGTTTGTTTTGCAAGTACTTTTCAAGCACCAAAAAGTAATTGACAAGTGGCTCCATCAACATTTTGTAAAGCATGGTATGTGTTTAGTGGTGTGAGGTTACCATGCATTCAAATTTGGTTCTACAGATTTGGATGGATGATGCTGAAGAAAGGAAAAGGCATGTTGGCTGAAGACACTCAATGTTATGACTGACTATTTTGGGCAGATCACTTCAAAAATTGATAATTAATTCATATTTTATTTGAAAAGTATAATTCCATTTGCTCTCACTATTTCTCACACTTGTATTTTTGTGGAAAAAAATCTGAAGAATTTCAGCAATGGCATGAGGGCAGACTCCAAATTTTGACCACAATAGGTTGTTTTACCTTAGTATTTTCATTATATACCAAAATTAGGTTGTACTTCACTAATTTCTTGACATTCTACTATATAATTATTTATTGTTACTATACAAGAATGCACTACTTTTGAATTAGTTATTGGTATAATTGGAACTCATAAACCTCCATGTGTATAGAAGAAAGTCTTCGTAGAAATATTTGTTGACTTTGATGACTTGTAGAGTTACTTTCTTAGGCTAAGACAACCTAATTGTAAAGGCCGGCAACTTAATTTCAATATTCAATGTAGAGAGGTAGAAGAAAGGAAGAAAGTTGCTAAGTGGTTGTAGAATACTTTGACTTTTTAGCCACATTYAAATTTTGATTAGAAGACAGAAGGAAGAAACAAATAGAGGAATAGTTTGACTTTTGAAGTTCTAGAATTTAGTTATTAACCCCTAAAGGACCAAGGCCTTATTTTAAGGAAAAAACACTCAAAACTGCCATTTCTATAGCAAAGAGTAAAAAAATTTGGAAACTGATTTTTTTGCACATCTAACCATAGGATCTTATACCTGACTAGTACGAGGATGTGTGGAAATTTTTTTAGAATATTTGGACCCTCATATTTCAAGATATCTGCGTTTAAAGTGAAAAAAACAAGTTTTGCAAAACATTGCTGGACTACATTATTTGACTTTGAACCTCTTTAACTTTAATTTTTGCACTACAGAGTTTTGAGCTTTAAATATTTACAGTGGAGTATTGTGTTGAGAATCTAGGAGGAAAAAAAAATTCAAAAAAAGCTTAATTTTTATTCTTTAAGAAATTGTTAAACAAAGTAGGTACAAGATCAAAGGAAATTCTAATTTATTAATATCTCTAAGGTGGAATTAAAATGCACTAATCCCAATGGTGGGATTTTTCTAACATTCAAACTAAACCATGTGGAACTTTTCTTCTCTTAAATTTGTAAAAATTGCATTCAGAAATGAATCCTACAASTTATTTTTTCAAAAATATGCTCCAATTGCCCAAAAAACAAGATTGTCCATAACTTTTCCATAACAAATCCAAATTGAATGAATGAATGCTTTCCATTTAAAAAAACCCATAAAATATGAGAAAAAAGTTCAAAAATTCAAAAAATCAAAAATTTGAAACTTTTGTTTGCTGCCCCCTCTTCCTTGAGTTAAGTTGTTTTGGGCATAACTTTTGTTTACGGGCATCGATTGAAAAAAGAATTATATTCCGATGAAGCCAATTAGTCTTTCTATCTTCAAAAAAAGTTTTGAAAAATCAAGACAAAAATTGAGACCGTAGGTACATGCCCAAAATCGACCTTGTCCCCCCGAAGGTCCTTTAGGGGTTAATAGGAATAAGGTTCAACAAGCTTGGTTGGAGGTTGTTTGACTGTTAAAACCATTTCACAAATATTTAGCAAATTAGATTTGATTATTTGTTTTAGGATTTGATTTGGAAAAAACATCTTAAAAGAAAAAGATAAAAACAAAGTAAAAGAGTTGGAACATGGCAAATGAGTTGTCATCGCCATACAACATGTGAAGTGTAAACTTCAAAATTTGAATGACTGCCAAAAATGGAAATTGAAGGCATTTACAATGGAATTGCAAATATGACAAACGAGTATGGACATGTTGAATCTAATCAATTTTGTAAAACATTAAATTTGTAATGTATGAAAAATTTTAATTTATAAAAATACAAATGTGTAAACTCAAAACRGAGATGACTTGAAATTGTTATGACCTAGTCTATCCTAGATGAAGGGAAAAAACTTAGAGTGCTAAACACTGAATACATTGAGAGATGAAAATACACAAGAAGGGTACACTTGAAATGACTATTTTCTTGAGGAAAATTGTAATAAAAATTACACAAAAATTGTAATAAAAATTTGGAATAGTGACCTATAGATATGAAATTTTTTTATTATGCAATGATGTTTATATAGTCCATTGTTGAAGTTCAGAGCAAGTTTAGGGGCTATTTGACGTGCGCATCTAAAGTGATGGAATTTTGAAACCAAGTCATTAAAATAGATGCCTAGATTATTTTAGCTCCTTTTTTGCATATCTTTAGGAAACCTTTGTTAAGACATTTAACAAAAAAAATCTTCACCTATATTTTAGAATTGAAAATTACTCTCTCTGTCTACAATTTTTATAATTGACATACTATTGTGACTTCACCCCCTCAAGGACTAAAAAGACACAATTTTTCAAATTTTCAATGGCAAATTCTCGGTTGAGTGGAATAATTTTAATATTTTGTAAAATAGGACCTTATAGAATAACAATACTTGTTTCATTTTTTCAATTTTAAAAATTTAAAAGTAAGAATTGTTTAAAATTTTATTTAAGAATTAAGGCCATATTTGTTATATTGAGACTTTTCGCAGATTTTGAGAGAGAATGCTAGTTGTTGAAAAATTCATTTAAAAAAATTGTAATTAAAACCAAAATAAAAAATGCTCAAATAGTGATGCCATGATGACATTTTAAAAGTTGGTGTTGTTATCTATTTATAAAAAAATAATAGTAAAGAGATAAAGTGGTTTATCTTTGAGTTGAAGATAGAAATGAGACTGCGAAAGGTCTCAATATAACGAATATGGCCTTAATTGTAGTCTTATAGAAAAAGGGAGCAAACATAATTGTTTTACAATGAAAGAAATAGTGGGGATGGAAAAAAATTCTTGAACATTTATAGTCTTTGGTCTGTAAATATAATTCGGGTTTGGAGGGAATTCTTTAAGACTTGTATCTTTAGCAATTATAATAATACAAGGTTCAATTTGGTGCGATTAAGAACAAAAAATAATTAGAATGATTCCAGTGCTTTTAAAGATGTTCCAAATAATATGCTAATATTATCAATTGCTAAATTTCAAAAATTGAAGCATATATAAATTTTTGAAATTCTTGTAGTAGGTGATTGCAAGAAACACTTCACGTTATTGTCTCAAAAACGCAGTTTTTGGCCATAGGATTGGCAATACTAAGTCGTATTACTAGAACTATGTGTCAGAGGTGCACTTATACATGTCAACCATCAATTCTAGGCGCATGCAGATGTACGCAGTCAATTTAGTACTATGTAGTAGAGTACTACATAGTACTGCAGAGTACTATTGAAGCCATTAGTAGCAAAAAATAGAAAATAAGGGGTTTGTGGACCTTTTTATTTTTAATAATTTAAAAAAAATTCAAATTTATTTTTATAAAAAATCCACTTTGCTAGAGAAGGTTGTGCTCGCATTGCACCAAAGATTTCATGAGGGAAATTTTTCCCCTCTTTGTAGCCTTTGCGCAAAGGAAGGTCACTTTGACCCTATATGTCCAACCAACATATTGCTATTTTCATAAAACTCATCAAGAGTCCTTGCAATGTTTAAAGACCTCCAGCATGTACAATTTGTGACTTTTGATTTGCATTTTTGGGTCAAAAATAGGACTAGAAACTTCCAAAATGGGCAGGGTAGACATCCAATTGAAGGCAAGTTAAAAATAGTAAACTAATCTTTAAAAATTTGAAAAAATACACAATCTCTGCAACTACCACATGTACCTTTATTCCAAGTTTCATGCCAAATGGACAAATAATGCAAAAGTTATGAGCAAAAAACCACTTGTTTGAGGGCAAGGGGACAAAAAATAGGACTAGTGTTTCTTGGCTTCTTGCAATCACCCTAGCATCCACTTTGGTCAATTTTGGCTTACTATTGTGTCTAAAAGTGTATATGAATTTGAGCAAGGTTTTTATTTTTTTATTTTTTCAAATTAAAAAATAATACATTTGCTTTAGATTCCAATACATTTTTTTGAGGGGGTGGGGTAAAAAATAATTATTYAGCTTCTAATAATTTACTTTTCTAAAAAAAATATTGCCTATAAATTGATTATTAAAAAATGCTACTCCAACATAGTAAAATCTAAAAATCCAACTATCAATATTTTCCACAGTTGAATACTAGACAAATTAATCCTTACTTTTGTGGAACAATTCATTAGAAAACCCATTGTGAAGAAGAGTAGGTGTTAGAAAAGCCATTGGTGAAAAAAAGTCACTCAATGAAAGCCTTTGGAGATAGGTG
This sequence comes from Pleurozium schreberi, assembly GCA_006891605.1. Classification (NCBI taxonomy): domain Eukaryota; kingdom Viridiplantae; phylum Streptophyta; class Bryopsida; order Hypnales; family Hylocomiaceae; genus Pleurozium; species Pleurozium schreberi. Next base: position 103,633 of record VACF01002406.1, on the reverse strand, counting down.
CATTTGTTCTTCAAAAATAAACTTTTATGTAAAGAATACCTTATTACAATGCAATTTAAATGACAAATGAAATAGGGAACAAATTCAATATTCAATTAAATATATCTACAGGTTTACAACCTTCTGGAGTGCCTGCAATGCAACAAAAACCTTCTTCACTTCATCCACTCATGTACATGTCACATATGAATTGCCAACTAGGTGATTGGCTTCTCTTACCACGAGGATTTGATGTAGAAGAACATACTTTGGTTGCTAGAAATGAAACAAATATTTTGAATAAGAAATTACTCCACTCCATGCCTACGGGTAATAGAAGTCCTATAGATTTCAACAAGGATAAAAAACTAGATTCTTCATCATCCTCTTCTATAGACACCAATATAATTTTTAGTACTTTAGATGTRCATAAGCAAAAACTAAACAAACAACAAAAGAGAGCAAGAAAACGAGAACGCAAARCAACTATGAAAAAGRCAAGGGSAATAGAACATGCTGCATTGGTAGTGAAAACCAAGACAAAAGTAGATGTCATGTGGCAAGACGGAAGTAGGTCTTGTGGAATAGAAGCTTCCTCACTAATACCGGTTGAATACCTTTGCGATCACGAATTTTGGCCTGAACAATTTGTAATGGACCGAGGCTTAGATGGGGAAGACATTGACCATTTTGAGCATCGAGTAGGTATAAATCTTGGATCCTTTCTAYATWTGTTTTGCAAWTATTTTAAATAATGATAAATGAAAGATAAAAAATGTAAAAAATATAAAATATGATTTTAATATATTGAATTGTTAGTTTTTTAATATGCCACAAGAAGATCTATTATTTCTAAACATTGTCTATTGAAGCATAGAGTAATTGTGTAGAAAATTCAATTAGTATTGAATAACAAATTACATTTGTAGACATCTTGAATGTGAAAGAAAAATAACATATTCATTGCAAAATCTTATTGAATTTCATATACAAAGGCACTTGGTATTGTGAAGGCATAATAAAGAGTGTCAATGCAACACAAAGAACGGCTATAGTTCGATGGTTGGAACAAGCTGAAAAATGCAAAATTTCTCACGTATCATCTCTAGAARAGAATGTCAGTGTATATGAGATAGTTGARCACCCTCATTTTAACTATTGTCTTGGCGATGTGGTGGTACGATTGACAATGGGACAATCRATGATGAAACTAAATGAATGTGCCAAAGAATTACTTGATCAAGGTTCTCTACATTCTACCTACACAAATAGCTTTCAAATTGGTTTTATAGATATAGATTTATATCTAATTTTAGGAATATCCATCCTTTAAGTTAGGCTGTTTGTTTGTTTTGATTTGTTTGTTACATTAAGATCTCTCGGACCGTGTGTCCCCTGGTGGCGTGCTTGGTACCGTCAAAAAGCCCTTGGCGAGGAGGGGTGCATGGGCTTGATTTTTGTGGCGTTCCAACCAATGCAACGAAAGTTATTGAATTTCAAAGTTTTTATGAATAAAAAAATTAGAAAATTACTTTCACTTTGATTTTGATTGTGGCAATGGCACATGGCATACTAGTCTATACTTTAGATTAGTTAGTTAGTTAGTTAGTTTGTTACGTTGAGATCTCCTAGACCGTGCATCCTCCGGTTGCATTTTTGATATTGCTGGAAAGCCCTCAGCGAGGAGGGGTGCATGGGCTTTGTTTTGTAGTATTTGGACCTACGCAATGAAAGTTATTGAATTCCAAAGTTTTGATGAATTAAAAAATTAGAAAATTACTTTTACTTTTGTTTTGGTTGTGGCAACGGCACAAGGCACACTAGTGTATGCTGGTAGTATTCAAATATTTTTTAATTGTTCTTATCTTTGCAAGTTCAACTTCATGTATAGAGTATGAATTTGAAGTTTCAAAAGATGTTAATATAGATGACAAAGAGATTGTTGGTGATGAGAAACTTGAGGTTGCAAGCAACAAAGATATTGAAGTGCYTCAAAAAGAGGGACGGCTTGTTAGGAGACGAGGTCATGAAAGAAAGCCTAGGTGTAGTAGCTATCCTATTATTGACTTATCATGGGTTGGAAATGTAATTGACTTAAAAGATGGAGAAATATCAGTTGTTTGGGCAGATGGAAATATTTCTAAGGTGTTCTCTTTGTTCAATTTCAAGAATAATTTTTGCAATAATGTCATTTTTAAATATGTTTCATGCTTTGCATAATGTCATWGTATACACCTTATTCTTGAATTAAAAATAAGTTTTTTTTTTAAGATTCCTAACTTAAAATTATTTACATTTCAATAGGTAGGTCCAACAGACATCTTTGTAGTAAACAATGAAGAAGAAGTTCAAATTGAAGAAAATGATTATCAAATCTTATTTGATAGCAATAATTTGACTTGSACCTCAATGGAATATAATGAAGATGTAGGGGTATATACACATTTYACACATTTTTTATTTTCATTCGTGATATTGTTATGATATTTAGTATCACAAAATAGTTTAATAGTTCATCTATCTGTTATTTAGTATTATTGAATTTCAAAAAATAAATTCACATCAATTTAATAATAGTAAACCTAACACATGTTTATATATATGGAATTAAGATAATTGGGAAGAATTAAATAAAAATAATTTTACTTTATTTTTACAAAAACAATTCTAAATATGTGTTGTAGGAAGAATTAGGCCAAATATCATTGAAATCAGTATTAGATCAATCTTCATTGATTACTCAAACAACAAGTACAAMTGAAATCAATAAAARAAATGTACAAGAAAAATGCACTAARAGACTAATACAAAAAWGTTTAGCACAAAAAATGACAGATATTCAAAATGCTAGTCTAGCAATTTGTAGCCCTCGCCRATATAGACGTCCAATAGCAGTTGTATGTAAAAAACTTGTTTCACAATTGACAAGTATTTTACGCAATTTGATATCACAATCGAGCAACTTAATTTGTACAAAGGGAACTATTTTYTGTTCTAATATAGATGATATAATTGACACTTACCGCAATCTAGGAAGATCCGACCAATCTTCTTTGATTTATGCAAATATTGRTCAAAGTTCAAAATCCTCAAATTCAAGCTCAAGTGTTGATAACAACAAATACATGTGTTCTAATTGTAGTTCTGAATCTAAACACCCTACAAAAGATCTTGATCACAATTCCTCATATTTTTCAGAAATACCATCAAATGAATTAAACAATGCTGCAAAAGTAACAGGCTTACACTCTCTACTTCATTCTAATATTGGGCAAGATGATATTTGCAACTTGGAACCTTCCAAAGATCAAAATCAAATTGTTGAAGGACTACAAGAAAAATCTAAATGTTTGAAGCAATTTGACTTTGTTTGTGGAGTGGCAGACCATCATTTTGTAGGCCTTGAATATGTAGGTTATAATATTTTAACCTTTGAAGATTGCTTTAAACTAGAACTATTTAGAGATTGCAACTAAATATTTGAATGGTACTAAAGGAAATAAAAAAATATTTTTGTAAGTCCATTAAAATCTATTTTACATAATTATTCCAATCAATGGTCATCATATTTAAGCCTAAATAAATATTGAAAGAATGCTCATTTTAGATCATGACTTCAAATTGAATTTAAAATACAAATTAAAAGGGAATTAAAAGTAGTCAAATATCCTACACTTGCATTATTTTGTAGGGACGCAATAAAAATAAAAACTTATCAAAATTATCAATGAATGAAAAATAATCTTGTGATATGTGCATTAGCAAAATCCGCAAAGAAAATGGATTAAGAAGATACAAGATGAGTGGGAAATACTTGAAAAGAACCTTCCAAGTAAGACTAAACTTGTACTTGTACTTGAACTTTGAGAAACATGATTCATTTTGAGCTACATTTTGCCTAGATTCCTTATTGGCTCTTATATAGTTGCAAGACAAGATTTGAAAAAGTCCAAGTCTTGAAAATTAAATCTATGAAGCTCAAACTTGAAACCCCAAATCCAATACATCCATTAGGRTCAACAAATTCTATTCTATTAGTTCAACACTCCATAATTTTCTTTTTGCTACCCTATATGCACTTGTTTTTTTATTGAAAAAGCAACATTGTAAATTCTTGTATCATTAACCTAGAGGAGCTACAACAACATGYTGTCATTTTGTAGACAACTACCTTATGGTCAATAGCGTTGGAATTTGATCATAGTATTTTGAACAATAGCATTTGATCAAAAGACTCTTATCTTGTATACATAGAGAAAAGAATGAACATCGAATGAAAGAATTTGATGATATTTCTTTGGGATGAAAACATGATAAAAATTGTAACATGAGATGTGACAATGCAAACTTAATATAATAGATGTCATCAATACTTGTACTATAGTTGAATTGTTGAAATTACCAGTAGCTATTAATGACTCCATAGTAGCTATTAATCCCTCTATTTTGTACATATTTCTACTTACACTCCGGGGAGTTCTGTGGGCCAAACGGTGGATTTCGGGGAAACTTTCATCCACCCCGGGTTTTTCAAATCTGCTCGGAAGTGTGCCGAGAGGTTGTAGAATTTGCCAATCAATTTCCTAAAACTCCATTTTTCTCTCGGTGGCGTTGCCGCCATTGTCCAATTTCAATTGGAAAATTTCCTATAGGGTGCAAATCCGGTCGGTTCTATATATTTTTTGCTTTTCTTCCTTAAGTTGTTTTGTTTTGCTTAAAAAAGTATTCATTACCATATAGCCATATCCCTGGCAGGATTTGAACTTGGCATTGCCCCTACCAATTTAGGGCCAGGGATTTAGCCTTCTGAAAATGCATAGATCCAGAAGAGGGTCCATGCATTTTTAGGAGGCTGGTTGGTACGACATGCACACACAACATTCAACATTCAAAAATAGCAACACAATATCAATCAAAAAATGGGAAGAGGAGTGCACAAGCCACCGTTTACAAATACAAACATACCATTAGCCAAAAAAAATGGGGAGAAGAGTGAGTCCTACCAACATACTTATACAACTTCAAGATAATCAAAACAACATGTGCAAAAAAAAATGCAACAAAAGCATAAAACGAGCAAAAGCTCTTAAAACATTGATGTCCCTTACTCATGGACATCAACATTTAAAGAAGATGCATTACTTGCACTCGGACCCGCGGCTGAAGTAGACAAATATGTAGATGGGTTAGCATAAAGAAACTTGTGTTTTGTTTCATTCTTCTACAAGGGGATGGCATCTTGAATTATACCATCAAACTCCTCTTCCGGTCCCTCTAAAGCAACTCTAAGCAAAGCCTCTAGGTTTTTGCTTCCCAATCTATTTCTAATACGAGTTCTTATCAAATTCTGGATGCTGAAAGCTCTCTCACAGGTGGCAGTAGAGACGCACTGTACTCTAGCTATGTCAGCAAGGACAAGCAAGTTTGAATATCGTGTTTGTAGGGCATGATTCCAAGTGATCATACCCCAAAAATCTTGAAAGGTTTTGTCCCCCCATTCAATTGTACACTGCAATTTGAAGGACAACAACTCACGTTTACAAGCCTACACATCAAAGAGAGGTGGGAAGGAAAAACCTAGATGTGACTGGTCTGCTCCATAAAGCTCCAACAACCTATCCAACTCGGAGACCCCCCATCTCTGCAATCTGACTTGCTTGGATGGCATATTAGAAGGGTTAAGTACTTTGAAGCAAGAGATCAAGTCATTGTCACAAAATTTGGCATCCAGTCCCTCACATACCGCCTTTGCAAATGACCTCTGAAATTGGAGAGCTTCCTCCAAGTTAGTTCCCTATTTTAGATCTGGACATTTCGAAACCATGAAACATCTAATCTCGGATTTGGATTGCAAGCTTCCTCAGATGACCCCCAAAAGGGTCATACTCAGGAAGCACATGGAACCCTATGCATTCATTAAAAGTGTCAGCGTTGAGATCAGTAGTTTCTACAATGAAAAGCACCCAAATTTGGGCTATCTCCGTGCTCACTATGCTGCCTACAGAAGTCACGTCCACAAACTTGCATTGGAAGACTTTTGACAACATAGCCAACAAATGCAAAATATCAACAAGAAAAAAATATAAATGACTTCGAATTGGGACAATTTTTCCAAGATAGATGCAGCTTGACCGGAATCGCTGCCCTGAACATTACGGAAGAAACACAAGACAGACTCTAAAGAATTGCACAAAGTACTGATCACTTGCCATCGACTTAGCCACCTTATCTTGTGATTACGTTTCATGTTTTTTCTCGCATCAAACAACTCTTCCTGCACTGTAGTAAGCGCGGTCTTTTGTTTACTCGACTTGTGGAAAAAGGCAGCAACTGAATTCAAAAGAGAGTCAATTTCAAAAGACATTACCTTGCAATCGGGCGCCTTTGCAGCATCAAGGGCTGCCAAGTTTGTGCGGTGCGCCACACAATGACAAGCAAGCAAAAAAGGATTAACCTGATTCTTGAGGCGTGCAGCCACTCCGGTGTGAGAGCCAGTCATGGTGCTGGCGCCATCACTGCCAAAACCTAAAAACTTGCGCAGGTCCAACCCCCAATTCCGAAGATGTGCAATCAATGTTTTGTAAATGATATTTGCGTCTTTTTTTCCGCCTTCAATTGGCAACAACCCCAAGAAAACACTCACTGGTAGACCCTCCTCAATCATGGTTGCAAACACAACAAGGTGCCCTGTCACACTAATATCGGTTGATTTATCAATCATAATACCGTAGAATAGTGAATTTCGAACACGGTTCAAGATTTTTTTTTGAATCACAATAGGTATGCATAACATTAGGTTTGCACAAGATTTCTCATCTTGATACATAGAAAGGGTCATTGGAGCTTTAACACTTACAAGCAATTTGCATAATGAAGGGAATTTTGAGTAGGATAAAGAATGCTTCCCTAAAAAGTAGGCAACCCGAAACAAAGAAGCCACAACGTCATTGCACGACCTCTGTCCACTGACAATAGCTTTTTCCATAATCTTCCCACCACTTTGCGCAACCCAAGCTAGGCGTCTATGTTCATTGGATCGGGCGTGGTCCTGGAAAGCACTTACCTTCAGATTTCGAGAGCCTTCTTTCGCATACGTTGATCGCCCGCCTTTGTCCCTGCACACTTTGCAAAAAACCTTCCCAATATTTGCAGCAAAATGCAACCAATCAAATTGAACACACCACTGCTCCTTCCACTGACTTTGAGTAATCGCAACGTCTGAAAGAGGGGTTCGATCAATGCTTGAATCAGCAGTTTCAGGAGAAGAATTTTCAAACCCCGAAGACAAAATTTTGATAACATCAACTTCCCTTGATTTTGCAAAGTAATGGTCCCTCCAGGACCTCTGGCGTTTAGCCATGAACCCTACAAGAAGCAACCAAAAAGGCTAATCAGCGACACTCAACAGTAATTCAAAACACACTAGTAACATAAAATACACCAACAATCCAAACACAGCAGTAACTCCAATACAGTAGTAATCTAAAGGACAACAATAACCCAAAGTTCCAAACACAACAGTAACCCAACCCTAAATACAACAGTAACCCAACAATAATCCAAACAGAACGGAAACCCAGCAGTAACCCAGTAGTAATTCAAACACAATAGTAATCCAATCCCTAAATACAACAATAACCCACAAAAACATGGGACTGAACATGAATTAAGCCGAAATCCTAATTCCTATTACTGAGTCACACTATTCAAGCACGCGTTGCATGCTAGCTAGTCTGCCACGCAAATTTTGACCAACCAGCCAGCCTGAGAGATTTTACTTACAATCGATTGATGCAAACACAACAAAAAATGCATCAATAAGTCAAAAAAATGGGAGACTGGAATAGGCCCAAACCCTAAATCACGATAAGCACACCCACAACCTGCACACTCGCAAAAGCCAACATTAGCAAAACAAATGGGGAGAGGATTGAAACGCTTACCAGATGATGAGCTGATCTAGGCTCGGGTGGGACACTTAGCGCATTTTAAAAACAACGTGCAGCAGAATATAGAGTGGATTTTATTCATTGTGGGTAAAAATTATAATAAACTTACAAATAAGGTAGGGGACGTTGAATTGAACAAATCCATTATAAATAAAGAAGGTAGCGTAGAAATCTGGACCATTAAAAATTAGTACATGTAATGTAGGGATCCAAGATTAGGATCCAAGATTAGGATCCTAAATACTGTATTTAGTACAAGCTGTATGTAGCTGGCTACACACACTATAAGAAACCCGCGTTTTAGGTAACAGTCCCCAATTTTTTTAAACGGATTTTAGGTAATGTCATTGTTTACAATCCAATGTTTTTATGTCAACATTGATGTACGTTGGTCATTCTTGTTGACATAAAAGCATTGGGTTGTAAACATTGACATCACTCAAAATCTGTTTAAAAAAATTGGGGCTCGTTACCTAAAACGCAGATTTCTTCTAGTGACAGTTGGTTGTACAAGCAGATTACAATAAGATTGGATGAAAAGTTGGGACGTTTCCGAAAGTCTGTAGATGGAGATTTCWAAATCGACCTTCAACGAGCAGGAGCTGTAGGGTGCAAATTTTGATGGCAGATATATTTAGTTTTGGTTTTAGAGTTTTGTGATTTGGACATTACATTTAGTAGATGTACATTTTGGCATCAATTTTACTATGTGGATTGTCTTCTTGCTGTACTGTTCAGATTTTGATGGACATTTCTTACCCTAGAACCGCATTCAAACATTCATATAGTTTTTGTGAACTTTCTTTGCATAAGTAATGATAGGGAGCTAGAATATAGGCCATTTTTTGAAAATAAGTAATTATAGGGGTCTTTTTAATTTTCAATAGGTGGTAAATAGCCCCCTAAAAAATACCCCCTCGCTGCACGTGGTGCACAAAATATACATAGAGTGTCCCACTCGAGGATCTAGGGGAGCCGATTCAGCCCAATAAGCGTTGGTTGCCACCAAAACTCAATTTGGACCCCGAGCCTTCTTAATCGCTTGCAGAGTCTCAAAGCACCATTAATGCCACTGTATCTACAAATTGTAGCGTCCAAAGTCCAACACCTCGAAGACTTGGAGACACCTCACAAAAAGAGCGCATTCCGCAGCAAAAGTGCGAAACCTAAGAGCAAGCAACTAAACAAAGCGATTGAGAAAAAACAGTGTGCGATAATTGTATCTTGAGTTCTTGACTACCTGAGGGAGGAAAATCTGTGGAGAGCCCTGAGCAAAGTGGGAAACTGAGTAAAGTGGAGGACTGGAGATTGGACTCCAGAAGAGTCTGTGGCAGTGCGGCGTCAAGGGTGAATGGGCGATGTGAACTTTGTAAAGACGACGACTTGGCAGTCTGAGTGACTGACTCACAAATGTTAGCAAAAGTGAGGGAAGGAGAGAGGCTCACAAAAACACAGACGTTACCAAAAGTGAAAACTAGCCAAGCGGGAAGCCGAGGAAGCGGGAAGCTGAGAGCCTGCGAGCCCGGGAAATGCTCTCGAGAAAATTTGAAAAACTCATCTGTACTGACTTCCGAAATCTTGGCTGCCTTGGTAGACTGGCAAAGTTGCCAACAACGGTAAAACACAAAAATAAATAAATGCCAGCTGCCCAAGGCCCAAGTAGTCTAGCTGTTGTAGTTATGTATTGATGGTCTCTAAAGTTGTATGGTAGAACACTATGCAATACTCCTAATGCCCTAGACTCTTAGTATAAAAAATTTCCTAGAATGTATGAGCACTGTCAGCTAAAAACCGGAATCATGAATTTCAAAACGGTAATTTTCCTACATGCTCATAGGGAGAACGGCTAAAAGCCGGTATTTGATTTTTCTACCCGGTCCATTTCCGAAATTCTTTTTTTTGTTCGGAACCTTTGCCTAAACTTTTCAATCTCATTCGGAAATTCTCAAAATCAACCGGCTAGGTTGTAACTAAATGCTTGTACTCCCCGTTTATTGTTTCTACTTGAAGATTTTTTAAAGAGTAAAATCAAGTTATTATTTTTTGAATTTTATATCCTGCACTCAACTCAAATTTTCATGATAAAACTTTATGATGAAAAATTTAAAGTAAAAAAATAATAATTTCTAATGAAGAAATAATTCCATCAATGATATTTTTAGTAGAGAGCGCTACCTAGATTGAAGCATGAAACTTTGGTTGATGGTAGTGGCCACAATCACGTTATCAAGGAAAAAAATTGGTGTGGTTAATTGTGTTTATTTGTTTGCAATGTCTCTTCCTTTGCCAACATTGATAACTTTTCTTTAACCCCTAGAGTCCCATTGTCTCCTTGGGGGACAAAATGGATTTTGGGAAGGCCCCTATAGTCTGAATATTTATTTTGATTTTTTGAATTTTTTTGTGAAAATAGGAAAACACATTAGGTTTGTGGGAATATAATTTTTATTTCAATTGGTGATCAAGAGCAAAAGTCATGGCAGAAAAAGTCCGGTTTTTTAGGTGCAGCGGGTAGATTGTAATTTTGTGCACATGAAGTGATTTGATTCCTTCCATTCGGATTTATTATGTGAAAGTTATGGACAATCTTATTTTTCGGGCAATGAGAGCATCTTCTTGAAAAAATAACTTATGGCTTTCATTTCTAAATGCATTTTAAACAATTTTTCAAAAAACAATATTTGATATGGTTGAGTTTTCTTGCTAGAATACTCTTGCTATTGGATTTATTGTGTTTCAATCCCATCCTAGAGCTATTAACAATTTTGATTTTTTGTTCAATCATGAACCTAATTCTACTTAACAATTTTTTAAAGAATCAAATTCAAGTTTGTTCTTTTTGAAATTTTTATCCTAGTCTTTTGACTCAATTTTTCAACACAAAAAATTTTAAATTCAAAATCTGTAGTGCAAAAATTTTCCACAAAGCGCAGTTCAAGTCATTTGAAATTGCAAGCAGACATTTAAAAAACTTCTTTGTTTCAACTTTGAATGCTCATATCTTTCAATTTGTATGGTCACACTTCATGAGATTTTTACCACATGATCTCAAACAAGTGAAGTACAAGATTTTATGGTTAGATCTTGAAAAAATAAGTCTTTTTTCTTTCTTAGATGAATGCAATAGAAATGGCAGTTTTGAATCATTTTTGACAAAAAAAATGGCCTCGGGACTTCAAGAGTTAACAAAATTAAAATTTGACATCTCTTCCTTGCATCAACAACGATGCATAGCAATATGAAGGCCTAGTAATTTTCAAACAATTATTTTGCTCTTGCACTAGAAATGGTAGTTTTGAGCAATTTTTAATGAAAGGCCTTGCAATTGTAGAGGTTAACCCCAAAATGACCCTAAGGACATAATCTGTCCTTGTTGTTTCTTTGAAACTGAATAATTCATAATGAATGTCGAATTAGAATTTATATTTAACAACAAAATTGGAAGGCTAAAAATGCTGAAAATGGGAAAACTTTTGGATCTGGCAATTGACGCGGCCTTCGTTTTATATGACCTAAACACCAAGGACACCTTCCATAGCCAAGAAGGAGGTCCCCTGTAAGTGCGGATGGCGTAGCCCGGGCGACGAGGCCCCCACCCGGAGAAAGACCGTTGTAGAACTTCACATATCTTTCCTTTTTTTTCTTTAGTAGTGCTAGGTCATATAGCCCGCGCTTATTTTACTTGTCATGCATGCTTCCTGCTCTCACCACCCTTCAATTCACCGGGTCGTCTTCAGTTTACATGAAGGAATTCAATTACTGCCAAATGCACCGTCCAATGTAGCCAAAAAAAATCTACCATCTTGTAAACTATGATTGATTAATTCCACAGTTTGGATCGTTCTCCATCAACAAGCAAAATTTTTCAAGAAACAAATGATCCCTAAAATTAAAAAAAAAAAAAAAAAAAAAAAAAAAATATATATATATATATATATATATATATATATAAACAAAAACAAAAACAAACAATATAGATATAAACTCATATTTTACCATTGATAAAAAGACGATCCGCTTGGAAGGCAATTTGTTATATTTTATCTTGATTATTGTTCTTGAACTCTTTAGTCTTTCTTTTATATCTTAAGATTGCACATATGAAAATTTCACAAGGAACTTGTATGTTAATCTAAATTGAACCTCTAAATTAATTAAGGGGAGAATTTGGGTTGACAAGCATGTATTATTCCTATTGCATATTTTGTTTTGGAGAAACTGCTCTGTATCTTATCTTCTTCTCAATTAAAAAAAAAGCACCTCAATCCAAGACCTATTCATCCTACAACACCCACCGAAGATTCCTGATGTTATGAAAAAAGCATAATTTGGCAACCGTGTACCTTGAAATCCAGGTCCATCTGATACACAACCACAAATAAGTTGAGGTCTTGAAAATTGCAACATGACCCTCGCAGAGCATATTTCCAATCAATAAGGTTGCATCTTTGCATGTAGTGTTTAATTAATTATAGAAAAAACAATTTGTTTACCCCCCTGGACACAAGTCCTCAACTCGGGAAATTCCAAGGTCATTTTGGGGTTAAAGATCAAATTCTCATTTAGGTGCCAATTGAAATTTGGATAAGTATTAATATTCAAAATTGAGGACATTGTCATTGGATTTCAATCATAAAATTTGGAGACATTTGTATTTCTAAGCATGCTTGTGAAATTTTGATTTAAGATGGAGACATTCACTTCCTTTACGGAAATTTAAATGAAATTTCAATCAAGTGCTTGGATAAAACATTGTATTGTCTTAAAGAATTTGGGTAGCATGTGCTAATTCTTCATTTAATTCTGCAAATTGGCAAGTTTACAACTAACATGATGTAGTATGCAATTGCTAGAAATGAAAACTATATTTCATACAAAAATTTCATTGCAAGAGGAGTCAAACTTTTCTAATCTTATCAAGTAAGGTTTGAAAAACATATTCTTCTCTAATTTTAAATGCAATGGATTTTTTTTTTTAAATTTCACGCATTCTAAATTTTTAATTCTATATTATCACTCTTTGTATTTAAAACTGAATTAAAAAAATCCAATAGTATATAGGATAAATCAAAAATCATATAAATGGCCATCATCAAAAATGAGTATATACATATACATAAATTTAATTTTACATTTTTATTGCAGTGTGATTTAGAGAAAAGTGGACCCCTTGCTTGTTTCTAAAATTTTGCATGTGTACATCAAACAAGATATAAGTTTACAAAATATTGTTTTATTATGGTATACATGTTATAATTGTAAGTAGAGCAAAGTATCACTCCAAGAGGATTCAAAGTGTGTTGATCCTAGTGGATAAGGCTAAAACAATCTTTTTCATAACTAACACCGAATTAGACATTTTTGCACTTGGGGGGTGCGACATTGCACTTGCCTCGTACGCCATCTAAAATAAACAAATTCAAAAATTGGGAGGGGGGTCATATTTTCAAAATAGGGGGGATATTTATGGGAGAAATATTCTGGTAAGTATATGTGAAATTGCTCCCAACTTTTCAATTACTTTATGAAAATCTTGTACACACTCATTGCACATCCTTCCTAATCACAGACGCTACTATACTCTTCACATTCAAATACATACAAATGCCTACACTAGTACATCTAGAAGGCCTAAAACACACTATATAACATGATATTTCTCTAATACATATTCAAATCATTTTGTAGACGTACGTCGTCTAAGTCCTCCATTTGCCTTGCCATGTATTCCAGAAGATGTGGTTTAGCCTCAGCCGATATGATCATTGTCTTCTTTGTTTGTACACCATGCACTACAATGTTTGAACCTACTATGTGACCACTTCTTGCTCGACAAGGAACATCAATCCATGCATATATAGTGGCTTCCTTTTCTATCTAGGCAAACCTCTCACCAGACGGCTCCTATGTAGATTCCATGCAATTCATGTACCTCACTCTATTACTACCAGCATCTTCCTGTGCTCTAGGTCTCACACTTGGCCAATACCAGAGGACTTTCATCTTTGAGGCCCACCTTCTTTGACCAAATTCCAACACCTTTCTTATAGAGAAAGGCACTCCTCCTCGTACTTCTGTCAACTCTACTGTGAGAGCCACAAACTGACCTACAAGAATGTCAGTCTCTGGATTAAACGGAGGAAAATGATCATCATTTGCATCTCGGAATGTTGCATGCTGTGTTTCATTGCTTTTTCCCCTATTCCTTCCTCCTGTTGCTCTCCGAGATACTTCTTGTGGGGGTCTATCTTTGCGGGGTCCAAAATAACCCCTCCTCTCCGGATTAGGCATCGTTGTCATTATTTAATCAATGGCTGCACTTTCTATTCCATTTCCATCCGTGTCAGCTTCTACATTTTGATTTGTACCTTCTTCCGCATTCGACACCATGCAGCCATCTTCATTGTGGTCCATAACATCGTTGGACCAAAATGATAAATCGCGAATGCCTTCTCTATCACGTTGTGGAAATTCCTCTAGATAATCCTTGAATTCATTTGTCTTGTCCACGACTTCCATGTTCTTGATTGGGTCCTTGCCTCTGAAAATAAACTTCTGTTTATATGCAATGAACTTGTCTAATGCTTTCAATTCTCTCTTATCAACACCAAATACCTCCGCAAGGTCTGGTTTATCTGCTATGCTCGGTAGTGAGTTCAAACACAAATGTCCTCCCGCTGGATCCCACTCATCAGAGCTAAAATGTTTGTGCTGCACTCGGACCACTCTATTTTCCACGTAAAACCTCATGTGGTGTGGAAATGTTATGCCCGTCAACTATTCCTCCCTTCGTAGCAAATGGGGTGTAATAAACGCTTTCCAATCACGAACATGTTCAAGATTTGTGAGAAAGAAAGCTAAGTTTGTGGTCTACAACAATCCGCAATTCTCTATAGAGGCGTCCGTTCGAATAAACGCGAGGGAGTTTGATCGGACTTTTTTCACTACGTTTCATGAGAATCTCATTAAACTGCGTGACATATGGAAGGCATGTGGAAGTCCAAGCGTCGCTATTCGAGTGGATGATGCAAGAAGAGCGAAGGCTTTAACTATGGTTGCAAGTACGTTGCATTAGAGTCAGAACTTGCCACAACACATGTCTTTGGGCCAACTATCAAAGAAAAAAATAGATTACACACGACATGCGTGGAATGAGGATAAAGAGTTGTACGAGGCGATTTTGCAGGTTTGCAGCGATTATGAGGAAGGAAGACTTTTTTTCAACAAGAAGTCTGAAGATAGTTGGAAAAAAATGACAAAGGAGCGTAATCTCGATGTAACATTGGATGCAAACCTGAAGAGGAAGAAGATGGAAAGAACGTGGTTGAGACCTCTCACCAGAGTGTCTACTGAGACGTATTGACGTGTGGTGAGGCGGATGGCAGCAAAAGGTGTAGTGAATGGAAGGCGACCATCACAGCAATACTACTTCAACAATGGAACCACTCCAAATCCTCCCAAAAGAACTGTAGCGTACGCGGTGGAGCACATGCAGCGTAAAGATTCGGTGAGAAATCAAATTCGTTTCTTGATGGTTGAAACAGGGGATGAGAAGCCGTTGTCTATGAATGATTTTTTTGCCATAGATGTAAGCAAGTATGGAGATGAAGGGGGGAGACAGTTCACTCTAATGGGGAAGACATTGAACAATGATACCAAAACGTTGTGGTGTTCGCCTACTGTGAAAATGGTACAAACACTTAATAGTGTAGCGAATCACATACCAGCGTTTGTCAGGCAACACTTCGTAGATATACGAGCGGGTCGTAAAGGTTATGCAGGCTATGGTCGAGATGTAGAAGACGTATCAAATGCTCGGTGGAACTGGCAAGCTGCTCTATCGACAATTTAAGATGAAGAGGGAGAAGCATCATTGCTTGTGAGGTGTAGAGGAGGGTTCTTTGAGGACGAGTACGTTGAACTCGGAAAACCGTGTTTATGAGTTTTCGATTGTAGACGAGGAGTTTCAGAAGGGGCGGACGCGGAATGGACAAACGAGGACTATAGCAAGGTTTTGCAACAACTTTAGAAGTGGATGTCTTCAATTCTAAGGTCGACTGCCATATTTCATTTTCCACCCGGCATATATTTTGACGAAGAAATGCAATCACAAATGATTTTGCCAGAGAATTGTCATAACTTGAAGAGTTCTTGAATATTTACACCGCAAACGGTTACCACGTATTTGCACGATTTACATCACGGAGGACAGCGCCAGTGTGCTGTGCAAGCAGTGGKGGACATCGCCATCATTATGCAGTATCTCAGAGAGAGCGGACCTATGGAAAATTTTCCGAGTAACACAAATGGTTTGGATGTGGTATTTCAAGATTGTTGGAGCCTGGAAACGATGCCACAAGCCAAGGAAAAGTTGGAAACGATACCAACGGAATTGAAGAGAATGGTACAGATGTATCTACCACGGAATTGGGGGTTGGTGACATTAGGTATTACGATGGCAGTGCCAAGAGTTCTAGAGATCGGTTTCGTGGGACAAAAAATAATTATCATGGAAGGTGTAACGACTCGTACACAATTTGTTTATAGTAAACTGCAATTGATGTACAGAGATAAAATGGTGATGGTAAATTCTATGAGCATTGTAGCTGAACAGAGGATCTCAGAAGTCTTTGGTACGGAGGAGAGAACGCCTAATCCTGAACCTCCGCAAGAGGATTTGGTTGTATCACCTGGTTGGCTTGGAAGGGTAGTACATTCATCGAGTGACTCTTCAAATACAGGAAAAAGATTTAGAGTGATAGAGAGGAAGGAAAAGGGAAAAGAAACTGCGATTGATTCTGGGGCTTCATCATCAAGTGGAGGTGATAGTGATTCTGAGGGAACGCACTTTGACGATTTACCTAGCGCTGGTCAAGATTTGGGCGATGATGACACTGATGTTGAAAGTGATGCTCATGGAGACCAAGCAGATTTGCTGGAAGAGGAGGAGGACTCTGATTATGTTCCAACGATGAATAAGAGTGATGCGCACATGACGGAAGCAGAAGATGTAGAAGCAGGGTCAAAACAAATAGAAGAAGCATCAGCAGCAGGACACGATGGTGGAGCAGAGGGTTTTGACATTGAAGCTACAGCAGCTGCAATAGAAGATGCTGAAAGAGGTGGACGAGGAACACAAGGTACACCGATAGTAGCAAAAGATATTGCAGCAGATGCAACAGGAATTGAAGAGACGCCAACACCGGCAGAACCCACATTAGCCTTGTCAGCGTTCAACGCTTTGGATTCTGGTACTTTGTTCACTGGTAAGGATGTATTTGTTTATGACAGGGAGCACGTACGATACGTTCGGACCGGAAGCGAAGGACAATATGTTTATGAGCGGGCATTTTCCATCTTCGAAGGGCCAACTTCATCACCAAGTTTAACGGATGGAATGTCTACAYCCGGCGTAAATGCTATGGTGGATAGAGCATTGGATTATGCTTCTCCGCCCCCCTTGACTCCAATTGGCGGTTCAAGTGTAAATGAAGAAATGGAGGTGTTCACAGAAGAATTGACACAATCATCTGCACGAGTGTTGGAGACACCAGATGAAACGGAGTAGTGATTGAAGGAAACTAGTAATGAATGTGACTTTAATATAGGTTGTATGAATTATAGTGTGGAGTTTGTGTTTTTGATTTGCAAATGTTTGCACAACTTAGAGTGGATTTTTTGTGTGTTTACGAATTATCAGTTTGAAATTAGAAGGCAGGGTTTGTGCCTTGAATTTCATTTTGATTTTCTAAATAAAATATTTAAATACTTATATTGATTTACTATTGTACATGTATGATGAACATGAAAAAAATATGATGTAAATTTAATTTCAGTGTACGGAATGTGAAGACTGAAATGGAGAAAACAACATAACTGAACTTGGAAAAGATTAATTTTTAGATTGTTATTGTTAAAAACTCTAAAAATTGCTTTCTAATAGAAAACAAACATGCACAATTGAAGAAGAACAAAACAAAATGGAAAGTGGTGCATTGTAAAAAATGGGGGGTACCCAAATTTTTGAAAATCACATTTTTAGTGAATAGTAGTGCATACGATCAGTGCACTTTGATAATCTACTACAAGATTTTATGGTTAAGTTACAAAAACTTTATTAATCCTCAATGATAATTGACACACCAAAAATAAAAAATTTCAACAAATTCTCTTCAAAACACCCTTGGTCTTTTAGGGATTAAAGAACAGTAGTAGATTGTTTTTGGAGTACATATAAAGAAAACTAATATTATCTACATTTTCTCTCCATATAATTTTTTTTGAAGCTCATGTAAGTCAACATTTTATAATATTAGTGGAGATGGGTCCTAAATCATGTATAATATGCAATAATATATCGGTCATCATGGCTCAGAAGAAAAGAATTGGCAAAAAAACAATAGTTGGGGTCAATTGTCTTCAAAATACACTCCATCGCTTCGGTAAAGTCTTTGACCTCCGCCCATACTCCTTCAATTCAACTTTGAGTCTAATCTAGTTTATTTTGGTGTTTATAATCAACATGAAGGCCGCCTCTAGTTAGAAGGGTAAGGCCTCCGTTTGATTACACATGACAAGCTCATTGACCTCAACTAAAACGGATCTAATTGCTACCATCTTGAAAATGAATTTGAAGACATTGGTGTTGTACTTCTTCAAAAAGAGAATGAAATGGCTAAGAAAATACAAAGTAATAAATTCACAATCAAGATGAAAGTGACTCAAGGTTAGGAAATTAAAATGAGTAAGTGAAAGTAGGATTTTCTATTTTGACGTGAAGTCGGTATTTTGCATCGAGAAGTCCATCAACTTTGGTTTGGACATGTCTCAATTTGATAGGATCATGTCTACATACACAAGACTATCTTTTATTTTTATTTTATTGAGTTAGAAAGCTTGTAACTTACGAGACCTTCATAAACTGTCATGAGCCAAAGACCGGATAATTTTCTAATCACCTTAAATTGATGAATAATGATGTCATTTTCATAATGCATCAAAAAGCTAGTACATTTGGTATATCTTACTTAAGAAAGTCCAAATAGAAACTCCTCCTGAACTTCTAGTATAACATTAAAGACAACAATGCTCACAAGCTTGCATTCTTGGGCTCACATACTAGCACTGTTGCATTAAACAATATCCTCTAGGAGTTTGGTTAAAGCACTCTCTTGTAATAAAGTATTCTAAACTAGTAGCCGACTTGAAATTGGCACATAGTTCAATTCATCAAGATATAAACAAATCCCAACATTCTTAAAACACCTAAATAATATGCAAGTTTCCCTTTTTCGTACCGCTTTCACTATATTGAAAACTAACAAGGCAGCCCAGATTTGAGTAGGGGGATTGGCACCAATCAAAGATCATGAAGGTGATATTTGGCAAAGAAAAAGAGGAGGGTAAGCAAGAGGATGCCCTTCTTTAACTTTTTGTTAGTTCAAGTTTTAGAAATCTCCCACAAATTGCAATGTGGTAGACAAAATTAAAGGATTAAAATCATTCATTTGAGAGATCCAGTATGAAGAAACCTATAATATCAATCCCTTCACTTCCACATGCAATACCGATTCCTTCACTCCTTTAGTGTAAGGTAGAAACACCCAAAATTGCCACTTATTGGTACTATTCCTAGTTACTATTATTAGGCTATTCAAATTTTCATATAGTCTTCTTGGCAAGTGAAATGACATTTCAATGCACCAAAAAAGGCAACATTTGGATACAATATGCAAAAGTTATGAAGGGTCAAAATTTGTTTCTAGAAGAGCCATCTATCGTCTTTGTACATGATTGAACATTGGAAATTATCATAGATTGTAGATGGTACCTTAACCCCTAAAGTCCCATTGTCCCCTCGGGGGACAATTTGGATTTTGGGCAGGTTCCTGTGACCTTGATTTTTTATGAAGTTTTTTGAAACTCTCTCGTAAGATAGAAAAACTGATTAGCTTTGTGGGAATATAATTTTTATTTCAATTGGTGCATGGGAGCAAAAGTTATACCACAAAAACCTAAGAACTGAACTCGGCAGGCAGCAAAAAAAATTTGCAAAAATTCAAAATTAAATTTTTAAATTTTTTTCCTGAAATGATATATTTTTGTGTACATGTGGAGCTTTGATTCATTCTATTTGGACTAGCAATGAGAAAGTTATGGACTAACTTGTTTTTCGGGCAATCTAAGGATCTTCTTGAAAAAAAAACTTATAGGATTCATTTCTGAATGCAATTTTCACAATTTTTCAAAAACATTGTTGGACAAGGTGAAGTTTACTTTTTAGAACAATCTCACCATTGGGATTATTGTGTTTCAATCCCATCTTACAGCTATTAACCATTTAGTTTTTCTTTCAATCTTGGACCTACTTCTACTTAACAATATTTTAGAGATTGAAAATCAAGTGTTTTTTTTTTGAAATTTTTTTTCTAGACTCCAACTCAATTCTTCAGCATAAATTTTTTTAAATTCAATGTCTATAGTGCAAAAAGTTTTGACAAATGGAAATCAAAGCCATCTTAAATTTCACGCTAGTGTTCAAAAAATCTTTCTTTTTCAACTTTGAATGCTAATATCTTCCAATGTATATGGTCAAACTTCATGAAATTTTACCACATGATCCAAGAAAAGTGAAGTACAAGATCCTATGGTTAGATTTTAAGAAAAACTCTTTTTTTGTTTTCTTGGGTGAATGCAACAAAAATGGCAATTTTCAGTGGTTTTTGACAGAAAAATGGCCTTGGGACTTTAGAGGTTAAGATCAGCTGCGCTTTTGGGTGTACCCACTGTAGTACTTTGCCGAAGAATGAGAATGGAAATATTTGCACATCAGAACAAAATTCACCAAATTTATTCAACTAAACCTCATATATAGCTCCAAAAATAGGTGTGAATGCATCCTAATTGATGAGCTTATTTATTTACTATTTCTTAAGGTTGATGTATGCATGTTGAAGAAGCCTACTCGGTATTGATTTGATGTGAGTATTTTGTTTAGGGATGTCAGTCAACTTCAATTAGGACATGTTCAGACTCATTAGGATCATGCCTAGATACATACAACCAATTATTTTTAACCCCAAAAGTTCCTTGACTATGTTCTCACTAAAAATGATTCAAAACTATCATTTCTAGTACAAGTACCAAATTTTTGAAAACTATCTCTTTTTGACACATGTAATCGTAGGATCTTGTAGTAATCTAGTTTGTGAATATGTGGAAAAAATTTCAGAAATTTCCACCATGTAGATTGCAAGATACTAGCTTTGGAATTCATTTGCTTCCAAACAATGTTTGCTTTCTTGCTTCAAGTTTTTGTCGTATTTTAGTTCATTGACATAGAATACTAAAACATTCATGTTTGATATTTTGGATTTTGTCCACTCATTTTCAATGTATGGCGTACTGAGGAAAATTGAACAAGGCATCAACTCAATCTTTGCAATCACAAATTCACAATGGATACACCATAAATTGACACTTGGTTCCAATGCTTTGTACATCTTCAAAATGATTGTTTTCATTCTAGGCACAAATTCATTCTAGGCATAAATCTAGATGTGGTAATTTTGGGTCTATGATAATTTAGTGATTATTTACCATGCAATTTACAAAGTATTCAATGAAAATGTTGAAACTCAACATTGGGAATATCCTAATATTGATTTTGGAGCTTGATGCAATAGAGGCACTGGTGAGAATAACCAGACTCACCAGCTTGTGCCTGTTCCAAAAAAATTACACAAGAATTACATTCCAAGTTCCATATTCTAATATTCCTTCAACAGATCTTTAGAAGTGAGCTCCATTGGATTATGGGGTATAAGGTGGAAGCACCCAAAGTCGTCAATATAAGCAATTCAGCATAATTGGAGGCATCTTTTCCTAAAAATTGTATTTTTGTAGTATTTGCTAGTGAAAATTATGAATATTCAAAAAAAAATTTAGATTTTTTGGATGTTGTATGTAATTTCTATGATTTTTCAAAGTGTAGGCTGCCTAGATCACTAAATCCGTCCTAAAGGTGCATCCAAATTTGAACTTTGCAAAAATTAGCTTTCAGCAAAGCAAAGTTAAGTATGTGTCCTTCACATGTGTGAGCCAATCATAATTAAACATTTGGAGGACACATTTACCAAAGTCTAGGGACACAATTGGGTGAGTTTAAGGTCCATCATTTGAAATAGGTGCCATAATGGGTGCTTTCACAGTAGTAGTTTGCTTTAAAAGTGACCACTTTCTTCAAACGGCTTCCACAATTAACTATTAAATGGACATGAGGTGGTCTTTAATTGGACATCTTTAACCTTTGATTGTATCAAGAAAAATTTGTCATTTATTATAGGAGCCAATCATTTGCCTTGGTTTCCTTCCATCTCTTTACAAGTTGTAAAGTGGAAGCACCCAAAACTATTAATATAAGCAATTCAACATAGTTGGAGGCACCTTTTCCTAGAAATAATATTTTTTTAGTATTAGAAGTGAAAATCATGAATATTAGAAGAAAAATTTGATTTTTCATATGTTGTATGTAATTTCTATGATTTTTCAAAGTGCAGACTCCCTAGACCATTGAAACTGTCCCATAGGTGGATCTAAATCTGAAAACTACAAAAATCAGTAGTTAGCAAATCAAAGTTAAGTATGCGTACTTCAAATGAGTCAACAAATTAGATTTAAGCATTTGAAGGATACATTAAGCAAAATCTAAGAACACTATTAGGTGAGTCTAGGGCACAAAAATGGGAACAAATGCTAAATGGGTGTTTCTGCCTTAAGTAGGTTGATTTTGAAAGACCTACAATCATAAATAGATGACTATAACACAAAGCTTTGAAGAATCATAATTAATTCAATAATGCATAGAAAAGTACAAAACCACTTGAATTATATTGAGCATCTATTTTTCTTTCTATGGAAAATGAGCTAAAAGAATTTCCATCTACAAACACCCATGAAAAAGGCAGATCAACTCTTGAATGGTTGTTTTTAGAGCAAACTACCTCAATTAATGTAGAACCACCAATAACCGACCAAATAAGAAATTTTGGACAAATTTGGAGCCATGCAATACAAGATAAATATTTTCAGAGGTGTGTTGATAAAAATGATGGGGATTGCAAAACTTTGGTACTTTTATTGCATGAATTGAAATTAGTACTATGAATTTTGAAAGGCTAAAAAAACTCTGGACCCATAGCCAATCTCTAGACTCTACATTCATTCAAAAAACTACTTTTCCACTCACTACTTCCTACTTTCTTTCGCACCAATTTGTGTGACGTGCATCATGAACTTTTAGTCCCAACCTTGAAAAGAAGAACAAAACACATTCTAGCCTTGGTTGGAAATAAGTCAATCTACAGGTTGGCTACAGGTCACTAGTCGGAAATGGGTGGTTCTACCTTACCATTATTACCGCTATGAGCATTGCAAACAACTTGAAAAGCAATTTTGGATTATTGTTGGGAAAATACTATAAGAATTCTAACGTTGAACTTGCAAAATTTGAAATTAAAAATTCACTCTTAGTACAGTACAGTACATAAATAGCCCATCCTATTTCAAAGATGAAAGCTACATAAAAACTATTCTACGRTGAATTCACAAGTGCATTCACACCTTTTGAATTAAGTCATGAATTCGGAACCAAGACTAACAACACTTGATTGGAACAATTAAGACACTCAATAAATAGTGTCACCTACAAAGTGATTCCCTGAGTCACTGTTTGCGGTCAAAGAAGAGTAGAATAGATACTAGGGGTGGGACGAGACAGCGCCACCTGGTAATTTATTTTCTCACTTCTCCTTCAAGATTGCTGACGTCCAATTTTTCAGATTTCATCGCAAGAGATTCCAAGTCACAATATTTCTCCGGCGTTTGAAGTCGAAAGCTGCTTACTCCGAACGAGAACTGTTCAGAATCTGCAATATGGAGATGAACAAGTTGAGGATGTCSAGGTACAGAGCCACTGAAGCCAGAATGAATTGGTCATACGTGTATCGCTTGATCAATTGATCAGTATCATACACAAGGTACATGCTGAAAATAAGAGCCGAGAGCCCTCCGTATATTGTTTGAGTGATACTGCCCAGAGGGAAGAACATCTGCGCACAAAAACACGTACTAAGTGGTACATACAAAGTCTAAAGAGCATCTTGAAAACACAGCATGTCGAGAAACATTCACTGTAAAACAAGGACTAACCATTCTGAACATTACAAAGCGACGAAAGGTCTTACCYTCAATATAGTGTYACACMCTCTATCCTGAACCATGTATAAAAGCGGTTACGGTATAGATGATTGACTATGCTAAGGAAAAGACGTAAGGAGTTACCTGAATAAAACCGAAGAAAATCAGGACCAGGAGGCTTGTGAAAAGAGCAGGACCCAAAAAGTTGAAGTCCATCCCCCTCTTGGCAGCCCAATAGGTGTACCCAGTTAGTGACACCACCACTATGGTCGTCAAAAGCAAAGCCTCCAATACGATTGGCGCTGTTGAAAACACCCATCATGTTGACAACAGTCAGTGAAAATCAGCTGAGCATGTTTTTAACTTGAGGCAGCATCAATCAATACCATTACAGTGACAGTACACAGAACTGCATAAAAAGCTCAAAAACAGGGGATAATGGATACCAGGTTAGAGCCTCGTGAAACATTTAAACAAGCAGCTACAATAGTAGTCACGTTTCCAAGATTGTAAACAAGAAGATCAGCGGTACCTGGTGCCATGGAACTTGAGATTCCAACTGAGAGACTCATTGTCACAGTGAAGAGTCCCAATAAGATGAGGTTCAGAGGGTGGCTTTGATGGTATGCGTACAGAGGACACATAACTGCAAAACAAATAGTAAGTCAGAAAAAGAACACCGACACATAAAAAAAATCCTAACCAGGATCACTTCATCGGTTACCATAAGCTGAAAACTACTTTTCTGATGACGGTGTGAAACAATTCAATCCCTTTAAAAACTTCCAATAGAATGGGATATACAAAAACGATTACAATGCAATGAAATCAAATTCAGCATTAAGATCAGCAAGGTGGCTGATAGGCTGGAAAGAAAATATGAGAAGAAATAACAAAGAAGCTTACTGAGGAGCGGCACAAATGCGAGGAAGAGGACCAGTCCCGGCGTCTGTTGGAAAAACGTTTTGAGACCCTCGAAATAAACCACAGACCCAGCCACAATCGTCGTCAACAGAATCTGAACACTCAGGATTCCGTAAACTTTTCTGATGAAACCCCATCGCAGCGTGTTTTCGTCTGCCCCAATGCCGGGGTACAGCATCGAAGACCCGCCAAATCCCGCCTCGAGGTCATCAAACCTTTCATGCTTCACGCCCCCACTGAAGTCACCCATCTTGAACTCCATCTCGGATTGGCTCCAACAAACTCAGATACCGCAGAAACCTACATTGCCCCATTTCCATGGACGCTAAAGTAAGGGACGGAATAAGCTCTGGTGTGTGTCCTAAATCAGAAGTTGATATCCGCAATAATATCACGTCATACCCGGATGGCGTTTCCAGGAAACCCACGGGTGTCTAATATGGTAAACCCCCATTACCAACCAAGCTCCCCTCCACTGAGGTTTATCCATTTGCGCTAGAGCTCTCTCCTGCAGCGGGCGTGGAAGCGTTTACGACGGCGACGCTGGGGTGCCAGCCAGCCGGGGCTACCACAARCAATCCTCCCACGACCAAATGAGGCTCTGAATTTCAATTGCGTTATCACAGGTACAATGCCTGCCTTTCGCTTATCTTATCCCGCTCGTACTTGCGCTGAATTCGGGTTTTGAAGAAATTCAAGGGGATTCTAGCATGCTGAAATGATGAACATTGCAGCATTGAGGCTGGGGTGTGCTTCCCTACCGTCTTGTCAGGCGCGCCTTTCTTTCGTTTCGGTTGGCGGGTTTTGTGTTTTGGAGATTTGGGGATAATTTGGCGTTTCGCTCAACTGCCTTGAATTAGGGTTTGAGAGGAATTCGAACGTGTTAGTGCCGATATCGTATGGTGAATTCATTCACGAATGTGATATTGAGCATTCTGTCGTTTTGTTGTTGTTATATCTTCTCTGGCATTKAGGAATGAGTTGCCCCTTCGAAAGAGATTCTCGCAAACGCCAGAATTAGGTTAAGCTGACATGGCGGTTGAGATTGTTCTTGAGAGTGCGACTATTTGAAAGTTAGGTCTCGGACCTCCCAACGAGGTCTTAGGGTCCAGGGCAGGTTCAAATTGACATAAACGGTGAGAGACGTAATGCATCTCTGAATTGGTGGCTATTCTGTTTCTTTCTAACGAGGTTTTGTYTGTTTGTTTGTTCTGTGTGTGGCGTGAGCAGAATACTTATGGTCAGACCACTCATCTACCCTCGTTGCGAGGAGAAGACTGGTTGAGGGCCTTTCCTTCTTCCTCATCCTTCCAAGATGGCCACAGCATACCAAGCAATCGTGAACTATTCTCATAGAATGGCTACCACGAACAGAATGAGTGGAGTAGCCACAAGCGTCGCCGCTCTTCCGCACCCTCTCCACTCTCACAGATTCCGCCCCCGCAAACTCGTACTGTGTATGCCGAAGGGACTCGTCTGCCGCGCAGTGGATGCTTCCTACGGAGGCCCAGAATCGTCATCCAACCCGCAAGTATTCCCTCGCGTCAACGTCCGGGATCCCTTCAAGCGCTTGGGCGTCCCGGCCGACGCCTCCACGGAGGAGATTCGTGAAGCAAAAAACTACTTGAGCGAACAGTACCACAATCACGAGAAGAGCCGCGAGAGTATTGAAGCGGCGTACGAGAAGATCATCATGGAGAGTTACCGGGCGAGGAAAGCTTCCAAGATTAACCTGAAGAGCAATCTGAAGAAGAAAGTGGACGAGTCGCCACCRTGGATACGAGCGCTGCTCAACATGGTGGATGTGCCGAAGAAAGAGGTCATCGGACAACGAGCTGCTCTGTTTTTYTTGCTGGGAGTCTGGAGTGTGTTCAACCCTGCGGAAGGGGGACCGGCGTTTCAGGTGGCGGTTTCGCTTGCAGCTTGTGTTTATTTCATCAATGACAGGCTCAAGAGCCTGGGCAGGGCTTTCGTTTTAGGGATGGGAGCTTTGGCCGTGGGGTGGATCTTCGGGTCGGTGCTCATCCCTGTCGTGCCGTCGATGCTCATTCCCAGAACGTGGTCGTTAGAGCTTACCACGGCCCTCATCTCGTACGTTTTTTTGTGGTTTTCGTGCACATTTTTGAAATAGAGAAAGGAAGAAAGGGGTGGTGGTTGTATCTGATCTTATTCCCTTGTCTGGATGTTTATGCATCTTCTCTTGAATGATTGCTTGTTTACTTCAAACTCTTCTTAAGCTCAGAGCTTAACATGTGGAAGTTTCTTAAATTCGGAGCTTAAATTGTGGAAGTTGTCCAWTTCGATGAGTAAGGTACCTCTTAAGTTCAAAACTTAACCCCTGAGCATCCACGGCACAAAATGCGTTGTACATGGAAATACGAGGTTCCAGAAATTGCGGTGTGGGAGTATTACCGAGATCACCGGCAGTGGCCCGTGTAGGGTCTGTTGGAGCCGTTTGGCGCGCTGCTGAGGGAGACTCAGCCTCCCCGCAAGTTGTTCTCACYTGTGTAGCTCAGCGCATGAGATCGGTGGGATGCTTTGGCTATGAGTGCAATTGCTTGGTCTGCCGTGCTTGAGAGTATTGTGGAGTTATGAGAAAGAGAGAGAGTGGTGCCAACAAAATGTGCTCCATTTGTGAAGTGTTTGTGTGCTTGTTTTYATTAGATTTCTTTCTTGACACTTGAAAGGCATTTTCAATTCGATATCAGTATAGGGTGCAAGTCCTGAATATGAGAGGATGATCAAGTTTACGATAGTTGTGGGGACAATAGATATTGTGAGCTTCATGAACTCTTTGATGCAACTACTTCAGTCGAGCTTTGATCCACCGTTGTGCTGTTGGGTGGGTTCTAGTTGTGGCTTCGATTCTCGGTAGCAAGATGCGGCTTGGATTTTTTATGGAATGTTCTGTTGTCATTAGGGTTTGACATCGTTGCTTAGCAATACCTACAAAATGGAGTTTATCATCTTTGTACTTCTAAGATCTTGTTTATTCTCGACGTAACCTGTCTGTGAAATTGGTCACATTCGAACGTTCTCACCGATGAGTTCTAGAAATGTTGAGAGATGCTTCAATTTTTTGCTTCCTCCATCAAAGTCATTCTCACTAGGTGAAGTCAAGTCAAATGAATTCATAGATTGTAATGCAACGCAATGATACGGTCTTCAAGCTAATGAAAAATGATTAAGAGACAATGAGTAATGACTCCACTATACAGGTATGGATTGCAGATGGAGTCTTCCATCTAGATTTCATTACAAAAGGGAAACGTAACCTCACCATAGCAAGTAAAACTAACCACAAGGGTCACAAAGACAAACTCGCAATATGCAACTCATTTTGTTTAGAAGTGGTGCTTTTGCAAATATGAACTATTTGGATCATTTTTGTGAGTTCGGGACTCAAATATTGTGTTCAAAGACAGGGTGTAGACTCCCCACCTCTTCCGCTTATGATCACATTGGACAGCTATGGTGGCTTTAGACGATGGCAAGTGCCTTGCACAATGGAGCAACCATGATTTGTAAGGTACAAGAAATCCAGCAAGTTCTCTACGAGTGGGCTATTGAGGCAAGTGGTAGCAGCGCCATTGCTCAAGCAGTTGTCAATTGTCTCTATGAATGGCACTGATTTGAGCTTGAGCAACCCCAATCTCTATTGTCGGCATAGTATCCATCTAATCGTGGTTGGCGACACTTGTATTATACACACATTGCCCGCACTTTGGATTGGAAGCAGAGGATTCCAGAGGGAGATCCCAAAGGAATTCCTCCACCAGTCTACGCCTTCATACGAACAAAGTTGTGGCCAGATTTTTCAATTTGTGATGAAAGCCCAAGCAAGATTGCAAGCAGTGTTTTTTTTTTGGGCACTTAAACGCCTAATTACACCGGAATTTGCAACCTAGCACCCGCCCTTCAAAAATAATTTGAACTTGCATGACGTGTAAATGCCACATGGGCGCCATCATGCAGCACACACACGCCATTAACAAATCAGAACCAGCCGCCCCACCTCACTCTGGAGCTAGTAACATGCTGCCACCTGCACCGCTCAAGGCTTCACAATCGCCATGTCCTCTCCTTTTGCTCACCATCAGTCTGTTTCCTACGCCTGTAGTCTTTTCCTTTGTGATGCTGGGGTGCCAAGTACAGACGTTTTTTTCCTTCGTTTATGCCAGCGCTTTGCGTACTTTGCTTTAGAGTGTGCCCTATTCATTCTTAATTTATCCTTTTTGTCGCCATTGCTGTGTCCTTCATGGGGTTTCTTTGTGCCAGAAAGAGTACGCTCATTGTCTCAGAGCTTTTGATTAGCGCTTAGAGAGTTAGGGTGCATTATAGTTCTGCATTTTTGTCTGAGATCATTGCAGTTTTATTGCCAGGAACGTTGTTTTTTGGTTGAGGGTTGCAATTCACAGATGAGACAGATTGAGTGATATTGGAAGCTAGATCCTGCATTCAAACATCAAATGAATGCCAGAAGTGGAGGTCAGGGTCCTGCCGTGTGGGTTTTAGAATGCTATATCTCTTGGAAGTGGAGGTCGTTTTCAAAGTTGTAAATTTGAAAATTGTTTCGTGATCAACACTAGACTACTGTACGGGATGGCTGATCGGCAATGGCACAAAGGTAAGTCGTTTCTTTCCTTCTTATACCATGGTTTCTTGAATTTTTTTTATCATGCTTTGAGTCTATTTTGTTGTTTTGCACAAATCTGTATGAAGAATCAAAGTGGTGAACTTGTGATGGGGTTTGCATTTCTTGAAGCGTAGACTTTCTGTTCGATCTTTTGTTTTTGGGGTGGAGTAAAATTTGCATCAGGCTTTTGGTTTGGGTTTGGCGTCGAATATGTTGTCATTTAGTTGGGGCTTTGTGGTCATTTCTTGCGATATTGTGTTTTAGCTTGAAGTTTATTTGATTTTAGACTATTAATTATCGTTTTGGGGTTTTTGTTGGGTTGCTGGATTCATCAACATGGATGCTGAGGGGCAAGTGGTGGGTACTAGCAAGATAGCAATTGTAGCTGCAGAGATTGCTCTAAGGGCTGAGAGAAAAAAGGCTCGTGAAAAGAAGTTTGCTGAGGCTGTGGCACGCAAGAAATTGCAACAATCACGTTTGACAGAGGAGAGAAGTAAGAAGAATGCTCGCGAGAGGGGTACCATTTGATCTTTTCTAAGTTCCTCCCGAAATGCTAACAATGGAGAGGAGCTTCAATCTAGAGGGGTGGAATCTTCTCACCAAGGGACAAAACGAAAGTTGGCCGGTGTTCCTCTTGTGTCAATTGACACAACGCTAAATTCTCAAGGGGTCTCCACTTTGGGAGACAAAGAGCAAAGTTGTGTAGTGCTTAGTTTGATCCCACCTACTCCGATTGTAGTGTTGTCGGAGGAGTCTGAGACTTATGTTTGTAGTGAAGACAACCCTGACTATCGTGAGATCCATGGGCTCAAGTTGGAGGAGACCATTGTACTTAGTTTTTTTGCTTAACTTTCTTCAATTTTGCTTTCTTTATGATCGATGTCCATGATCTCTTATTCTCTTAGAAGCTAATAATATATCTAACTTTTTGTCTTACATTGTGCAGAAAGTTTCACAAAGGAAAGCTCAAGTGGTTTTGGACAAGTTGGTTGATCCTTACCATCCTTTGGCTATGGCATGCATTCTTCCTCTCTTGGAGATAGTCAATGCTCTCATTCAGTTTGCCCAAGCACGTGATGTGTATGTATGTGATTTTGTGGGGGCACTTCAAACATGTCTCACAAGGCTCTTTGCATTGTACATCAGTAGCACTAATTTCATTGGACCTAATTTTGTGGGTTTTGAACACATGGTAAAGCTTGACCATGATTAGATTCGCTTGAAGTAGAGTGACATGGATCTGAACACAGAAAATCAACAGCATTTATGCTTCATTGTAGGCAGTGAGTTGATCCCAGCTATGCGTGATGGCGAAAAGGTTAGTCGTGAGGGATGGTCTTCAATTATCTTTGATGTGAAGGCTGAATGCAAAGGTATGCTACAATTTACACCTTCCATTACTTTTTTGTTTAGTTGTCTACAATTTCTTGACTATAAGTATTATCCACCTTTTTTATTGATGGCTCATGTGCATTGTTTCATTGCAATGTGTAGTAGCAGCAGAGCAGTTGCTTCTTGAATTGAAGGGGAGATTTCCTGCTCAAACCATCATGGACACTCTTGGAGTGGTATATCCACAATACTGGTTACAAGAGTCAGCTCCTGAGGTGTCTTTTCGCAAACACCTTGATGTACTCAAAAATTTCTATGGAGAGGCTCAGTGGGTGGGAAGCGACGACAACAAGCGCCTTATCCCTGCGCTCWTGGACCGTTTTGAGTTAGAGCTCCAACAACCTCTCTTCAAAATGGCTATGATTTCAAATGCTAGTGCAGCCATGGATTCTTTGGGCAAAGTGAATCCTCTCACTCGCCTTTGGCAACTATTGGATGCTAACAATGCCTTAGCAAAGAGCATGTCCGAGTATGTGAAACTAGCTCAAATTGCCATGATCCATGTGCTGGGATCTGTCGAAGATGAGAGATGCTTTTCCTCTCTAACTTTTCTAAAAGATCGGCTAAGGAATCGACTATCAGATGGCAATCTAAATTTGGTAGTCGGCATGCATTCTCAAAATGTTTATACATTGGAAAACTTCCCATATGATGAATGCTTTCTACAGTGGGTTAGTGAAGCAGAGCATGGCCGATATGGCTTGACAGGGTAAATTTGGGAGATTTTGGTGATAGCTCCTAGCTTTGGTGCTAGATTTTGTATGTAGTAAGCTTGMAGGTGCAAGTGCATTTTCAGTTTTATTTTTTTATTTTAGATTTAGGTGTTGAAGTAGATGATAGAGTTAGAATTTACTTAGGCTTGTCATTGTTAGGCTTTGTTTCTTCTTTGTTTTTAGTTTACTTAGCTTAGTTTGTTATCCTTTGTAATRGAGTTATTCATTAATTTTACTTTGGCTATTGATGTAGGACTCTTCACTTGAATTCTACACCATTTCACAGATAGTTATTATAGCAATATATCTACATCCCATTATTTCTTTGTGATATAAATCGTAATCCTTTGTGCATTCTTGTTTGTATGATGTAGTGCTTTTGCAATGTAGATTTTARTGCTACTTTTCAATCATTCTCAATTTCTCATTTTGCCATCAGAGTGTGTTTGTATTTTGTGCAGATCAAGGTTTAGAGTTGGCACTCAACCACCCATGTCCTCCTTGTTTGCCATGGGTCTATTGAAAGCTCACTTCAGGTGTGGATTTTGAGAAGATGGTGCCCTTTCACATTCTTAAGGTGTAATTCACATGTTTAATAATGTCTACCATGTTTATTATCCCTCAAGTATTTAAGGGATTGGTATTCAAGTAGACTAGTATTATATGAAGATTAACTAAGGACGGTGTGGTGTGCTTTTTGTAGGGACACTTCTATGCCAATGAGAATGAAAAGGTGAATGTTTTGGGAGGTATTCAGGTGCGCACTTTGAGTTCCAATCCCTAAAACCATGGACTTGTGTATATTAAAGTACAATGTTCTTTGCTTTTGCTAATACATAAAAAGAACTTTGTTCCCTTCATTTCAGTGCTTGGCTTTTGGGGATGTTGATCTCTATTAATGAAGGCTATTGTGGATTAAATGTTAATAATTTGTAGGTTGAAGTAATGAACGTCTCAACTTCTAAGCTTCATTTTTTATGATCGATTTATTGTGTCTTTTGTCTACTATATATTGAAGACCTAGCTTTTTGTGGGAGATAACATGGATGCACTTTGGGAAGGTTGCAAAGCTATATTTTGACAAGAATGTGGATGTCGTGATTAGTGGACTTCATCCTTGTACGAAGCACACAGCTAACTACCTTGTTTAGAAAATATAATCATTCCATCAATCTCGTTCCTTAAATTTTTCTCTCATAAACTTTAAAATCAACCCCAGACTTGTGAATTATATCTCATTTAAGAAGAGTTTGTGTTTTGGAGCTCATCAATTTTTTTAGATAAGTGAATCCTTTCCAAACTTAAATTCTTACCTAAATTCCTTGCTAATACCAATTGCAACTTTTCTTACTCTTAACTACTAACTATTATAGAGGCTTGATTGTAATTCTACAATGTTTTGTGTAAGTTCTTCTAACTCATTTCAAAATCTTATGACTCATTTTGCCATCGGAGTGTTTGTTTGTTTTGTGCAGGTCTATTGCATAATTAACGTAGTCTTTCTAGGCTATAATAGGAGTGATGCATAGGTATGTACTATGTAGTGCATCATTCTCGTAGCCAAATAGCATGCGCTTTTGCATTTAGATATATATGGTTGTGCCTGTATACTTGCACAAGTTTATTTGTAATGCCACTATTTTACCCCAAAAGAAGATTATTGTGTCCACATTTGAGTCCAAATTTTTTTGAGCAATGCCAAGACATGGTCCAAATTCCTTTSCAGAGTGCCATTTCTTCTACCCTTGGTTGATGTAAATTTTGCCAAATGAGTCCCACATCATTATTTTTGTAGCCATATTTTTTGCTCAAAAAAAATTTAACGTAGCCAACCTTCAACCATAAAACTCARAGTATATGCCTCTAAGCAGATTCAACCCTAAACAAAAAAAAACACTGATTGTAAGCTGCCGGCAGAGCTCGACAGACGCACTTGCAACACAATAATGTAAGTGTTGTCCTTTCTTTGCCCGCCGTTGCTGCAACAGAAGCGGGAAGAGAGMAGCCGAATCAGAACATTGACCATGAGGGTGACTCCATATCGCAAGGTGCTTTTCCAATTTAGCGAGGCAGAGCTGCTTCGAGGCCGAGCAGAAGAGGGCGAGGCCACCAATAGGTACGGAAGATGATGGGGCAAGGTTGGAGCTTCGCGATGAAGGGAATCTCAATCTACGAACGCAGTGACGGGCCCTGCAGTGGTGGAGTACAGAACACTAATGGGATTGGAGGACTGGCCCAAGAACACCATGGTCGCGGCAGAGACATATTCAATCCACCAATTGGGTGGATTGCACCTCGGATTGCCCCAAATTCCAAGACACCGCTGAGATTGAGACCTAGAGCGAGATCAAAGTCAACAATTCCTGATTCACCTGGATCACGTGGACAACCATCCTGACGTGCTAGATTTGCAAGCACTATAGGAAACCAAAATTTATTGATGTCAAAAGGAACGGATTTTAGGTGACATTGAAAAGAACAAACCATGTTTTTATGTCAACAATGATGTCCAATATAACATCAATGGACATCATTGCTGACATAAAAACATGGGTTTGTTTTTTTGATATCAACTTGGAATCTTGGATGTCACCTAAAATCCGTTCCTTTTGATGTCAATCCGTCACCTAAAACAAGGTTTTCTTATAGTAAAGGAGACCAGGGGGAGGGGTGGTGGCAAGAGATCAGGGCAGGCCATCGCCTCCTCTTGAAGTAGCCGTTGCATCTCCCACTCTTGCACATCATCCACAGAAGTCTCCATTGGCCAATCCAGCTCGAGCGTCATCCAATACAACAAGTTGACCAAGTCAACATGGGCGACTCCAAAATGTACAGTGAGCGTTCAACAAGGCTGCGCGAGTTCAAGAGTGGGTTGTTGACCTCACAACAATGGAAAATCCAATTGTCCAAGAGTCGAGTGTTATGGTCAATGACAATGGGATTGGCATACAAGAAGAGACACCACTTTTGAGAGACGTTGCCTTTTCAATTCCCACACACACGCTTCCTTGTCAAGAAAATGGCCCTAACAACCGCCAAGGAACAATGCTACCAGAGGATGTGCGGGTGCGATTGGAATGCATGGGATATGAGCCGCAACAATGGGGAGGATTGGACGCCTTCTTTGGACATCCGGTATTGGCAATTTGGCAAGGGGATGTCCAGTATTTTGGAGTGCAATTTGGTGGAGGTGTCGGATACCACCAAATGAAAGTGACCGACTGCCTTTGTCTGGATTGGCAAATGTGGCCACATTTGCCTACAAGCGGCGGTTGTGCTAATTTAAATCAATGTCCTCTGTCACCTATCCACGATGGGACTACCACTGCACTTCACCAACCAAGAGCTTCTTCCATTTCCCTGGGAGATTCAGTGTCACAGGGAGTGCTAGGGCGACGAGAAGAAACCGTGCCACAAGTAACACTGCCTAGAGCAGGACAAAGCACACGGACATCAATCGACTGCTCAGAGTATGAGAGACTTCACCAATACGATGGTTGGACATCCAATTCACAAGATGATTCATGGAAGGTGGAGTTTCGCGATTTTACAGGTAATTCGTCTGACGATGATAACTCTGATTGGGAAATTTTGAGTGTCAGTGACAGTCCTTTGGGAGACGACGTAGAGCTAGATCTCCTTGCTTATGAAGAATTTCAATACCTTGACCGAGACCACCGCAAAGCTATAGAGCGGACCCGTTCTATGTATGCCGATAGTGAGTGGAATGAAGAATGTTCCATTTTAGATGGCTACACTGCCAAATTTTGTGGACCTCATCCTGGGCCCACACAATGCTTCCAGAGAAGGAAGCAGCCACCGCGTTTCTTCTTTGATCTTTGGTGGGACAATGCAACAGTCCTTGAACTTGTAAAACATACCAACTTTTTAGGAGTTGTGATTCTCATGGGCTCCAAATTGTGTCCATCCATTTGACACTATTGGAGCAAAGATCCCTTTTGGAAGTGCGGAATGATCTCCCAAGTCATGACTAGAGATCGCTTTGAGTGCCTCTTCCGTTGCCTCCATTGTGTAGATAATTCAACGCTTTGTCAAGATAAAGATGCAGCACAATACGATAAGATAGGGAAGTTTCGGTGGGTGTTGGATCATTTTGTCACTCGATCGCGGGAATTGTTCAATTGCGAAAAGTTCATCACATGTGATGAAGTGATGATCAGGGCTTTTTTTTTTTGGCTTCTCAGTGCCATTTTGCACTTCCAAATTAGCCCTGGCGAAAAGTGAATGGACAGCTTGAGTGGAAAAAAGTGCCTTTTTCGCCACGTATGCACCTGGTGGCGGCTGACAGCAGCCAGTGTGGCGACAAGTACGTCCTGGGGAGTGGGTTTAATCGCCACTTCTCCTCGCAGTTATCACCACTCTCCTCCCAGTTATCGCCACTCACTTCTTATGTTTTTTTGCTCCTGCTTCTAACGCACGGATCTTCTCGCCAATTTTTTTTGTGCGCAAAGTTATGACCACTTCGATTTCGCCAGCAGATTACTGCATTCTTGTGATCATTTCGCCATGTACCTCCTTCAGCACACCTAGGGTTTGCGAGTTGTAGCTGTAGCAGAGCTAGAAAAATCGCCAGGGTTCCTGAAGTCACAGGGAAGTGGTGTTGCATGTCGTTCAATTTGAATGCTTATCGATAATTGTTGTGGTTATTGCTCGTAGTTGGTGGGTATGGCGCCGCATTGCCTTCATGCTGCTTTTACCGGTCCCATGCATTTAAAATTGGAAGTAAACCTCGCCTATTTTCATGATGATCGGTGTTTGTTTTGGAAGTGTCTCTTATTAGTAGCAATCCTCTTTTGTTTTCGCTTTTGTAATTGGGTTTCCTATGGTAGTTCAAAGCATTGTGGAGATTGTAGGAAGCCTCTTGTGCCATGGAGTCTGTTGATGATGTTTTTGGAGATGATGCTGTGGCCAAAGCGTTGCGTGCAGCTAGGTTGGCACAGAAGAAAGCCAAGAAGGCAGCGAAGGAGGCGCTTCAGGTGGCACGCTTGGAAATGAAGCGTAAAGGAAAAAAGCTTGATTTGTAGAGGGCGGAGTCACGGAAGCAAACAGTGAAGTCGTATTTCCAATCCAGTAGGGGCATGGGTGCTGGACAGCCTCTCTCTCTTGTTCTCGACAGTTGCATGCCGGACGTGCCGGGAGCAGAGCCGATGGTGGACTACCCTAGCGATGACGGTGATGAGCGATCCAAGGAAAATAAAACAACTTCCTCCCAATCTCTTGACACTGCGGTGACTCCGGGCTCATCATCTAGATCTGGAGACACAATTGTATTAAGTGTGAAGTCGCCCCTCATTACTATTTCGGAGGACTCCCTGGAAGTTGACGATGGCAATTTGGTGGAAATTCCTGATGGATCAGATGGATCTTATGACGATTCTGATTTTGAATCTCCACCGCAGAAGAGTGGAGCTACAATGCGGACCAAAGCTGAGACCGAGCGATCGAAGGCTCAGAAGAGGTATGACCGCCACCGGAAGTTCCAAACTTTGTGGGCTGCAAAGCTACCATGGGCTGAGGGAATTATGGCAACGGATGGCATTTTGCACATAGTGAAGTGCAAGGTTTGTTCTTCTTTTGATAGGAAACCATGCATTATGGCTCCTAAGTCTGACACGCTCTTCAAACACGATGGGAAACGCATTGCTAAGAAGGACATGCCACAGTACAAGGTAAAAGCTGGAGAGAGCTATATTGCCATACAATGCAAACATTGCAAGAATTTGAGAATATACGCTGCGAAGCCACCTCCCACGGTGTTAGAACAACTGAATCATTGCACTTCCTTAGAGGCAAGGAAAAAGAGAGTCTAGTTTGCAACATTGTTTCAACTTCTTTCAGATGGCCGTCCTATGCTGGAATTCCAGTCCCGGCAATCTCTATATAAGTTGATGAATGTACCCGATTTACCTTCTGCGCATTGGTGTGACAACTCGGGTTGGATAATGGCAAGTCACATGTATCAGCAGGTTTTGATGGAGACGCGGAGGTTGATCGGAGTTGCTCGATACATTGCTGTCACTGTTGACGAGGTTACTGCAGTCGACAACAGTAGCTTCTTGTCTGTCCATGCTTACATAGTTCAAGATTGGGTGCGAATTCCGTTGTTAATTGCATTGCAACGAGTTCAGTGTAGTCCTAATGCTGAGAATCTTACTGAACTAATCATGGGGGCTGTGAGTAGTGGCGGTGGGTTGGATTCATAGAGCATCGCAAAGAAGCAACTGAGCTTCGGTGCCGACGCTGCCTCCACTCTCCAGGGGACTCGTTCTGGTGTTACTCTCCAAATCAAAGAGAAGCACGCCCCGAATGTCAATGGGGTTCATTGCGTGGCTCATCGTTGCAATTTGGCTTTTAAGGCCTTATCAAATCTTCTGATATTCAGCGACATAGAAAAACTCCTTTTTGTTACCTATGCTTACTTTTGCAAGAGTTCTAAGAGGTACAGCAAATTCAAGCAGTTAGCAGAATTGACTGAGACCAAAGGATTGAAAATGCTGCGCAATGTTCAAACCCGCTGGGTCAGTCTGATTGAGCCCCTACGCCGCTTGTTGTTTGAGTATCGCACTCTCATCTATAAAATGACGGCTGATGTGAACGAGAATAACAAGGCTGAGGTCTACTTTCTCCCCTCTCTTTTGCCATTTTGAGCATGAATTTCTTCACTTACTTTGTATAAATCTTCTTAGAATTCAATTTTAATCTGCTTGTAGTAATATCTTGCCTTTGGCTTTTTGCAGGCTTGTCTCGTATTGCTGCTTGACCCATTCACTGTGTTGGGTATGTGTGCATTGCTGCCCTTGCTGGAGGCAGTAGACACTCTGATTAACTTCGCTCAAAAAAAGGACGTCTACATTTGTGACTTCGTGGCTGCGGTTAAAATTTGTCAAGGTTCACTACATCGCATGTACAAAGATAAAGGCACATGCTTCAGCACCGATG
This sequence comes from Pleurozium schreberi, assembly GCA_006891605.1. Classification (NCBI taxonomy): domain Eukaryota; kingdom Viridiplantae; phylum Streptophyta; class Bryopsida; order Hypnales; family Hylocomiaceae; genus Pleurozium; species Pleurozium schreberi. Next base: position 64,883 of record VACF01002406.1, on the reverse strand, counting down.
ACTTCTGGAGCTTTAAAAATTTGTTGGATTGCTCACATGAGCATATTCACATTAAGTGGATTTGTGATTTGAACACTAACAGCTCTGCTATTTTGTCATTCATTTGCCACGGTGAGGAAATACACGCTGAGCATAAAGGAGCCCCTGTGGACAGTGACATCTGGGCCACATTGCTTGCTAAAGTGAAGGCTGAGTGTACCGGTAAGTTCCATTTCATTTTTTTTCAATGGACATGCTTTTATAGATTGCAATCGTTGGATTCGTAATGGCATTAGAGGACAGGTTGTATCATCTTTTGTTTGCCAAACACCCATTGCTCTCTGTAGTTTTCTTATATTAGCTTAATCTTGTAATGTTTTCATGAATTAGCTTTGCCATGGGGTTGTGTAGGTGCTGCACAAGTGTTGATTGCTGAGCTAGATGCTCGCTTTTTAGCCCAGCACATCATGAATGCTTTCGGCATTTTGTACCTCCAGTATAGGTGTATGCCTACTGCAAATGAGATGTTTGATAACCACCTCCGCACTTTGATGGACACGTATGGCCACGGGAAGATCTTAGGGGATGGTGATAAAAAACTGCTAATTCCGCCCTTGATTGACTGCGAGGCTCTGATATCACAGCGGGCACTTTTCAAAACTTGCATGAAGTCTAACTCCCGAAGTGCAATGCTACCACCGTATGATATAAATCCCTTGACGAAGATTTGGCGGGTACTTGACAGCAATAACAACCTGTCCCAAAATTTCGGAGAATTTTTGAAGCTTGCCGAAATGGCAGTCGTGCATGTCTTGGGGTCCGTGGAAGATGAACGTCTCTTCTCTGGCGTTGGATTCTTGAAGTCAAAGCTCCGGAATAATTTGGAGGAACACATTCAGGTTGTAATAGGAATGTTTTCACAACACATTTATACTCTGGACACTTTCCCTTATCAGCGGGTGTTCGATGAGTGGTTCGTTTCAGGTGGGCAAGGGAGGTATTTGACAAGCACTTAGTTAGTTGGTGGACCTACAGGCACATGCAGAAACAGTAGTTCGGTAGCGGAGTTTCTCCACAGCATTAGTCAGCAGGTATCGTAGTCATTACCGTAGTGCTAGCAATGGTTCCGATTCATTTTGTGCTTGAATCCCGTCGTCTTCTTTATGTTCACTCCTATTTTGATTCACAATTTTTGGTATATGAAGTCTACTTCAATTGTTGATGTAGTATTCAAATTGTGTGACCTTGAACCAATGTGGGACGCGGATGAGTTATTTCTTGCATTTCCGTTTATCATGGTTGTGATATTGTACTGTACTAAATTCACTTGTAAATCCTTCTAACATTGACATGAGAGTGCAGCTTGGCTTCTTTACAGGGGTTGATTGTTGTGTGGTAGTTCAATAGTAATTTTACCCCAAGAAGAGCTACATATGCACGACTTATGTGGTTGCATGTCATGTCTGTGAGTTCATGTTCTGTCTTGATATAACTGGTTTGTTAGTGTATAGTTTTTGAAGACTTGATTTAATTCACCAAAATGCTTATTGTGGTATCAAATGGGGTTTGGGTGGGTGCAACTTTCTGGTTTGAGGTGTTCACTGAATCCATTTGTGGAAGACAATTTGAAACTTGCAAAATTGGTTTGCTCCTTTCTTTCTGTCATTTCCTAACTTTATCATCGGAGGGGTGTTTGGGAGGGTGCAGGTGCAGATTATACAGAAAGCCAGTGAAGTCAATGGCAATGGACCTTGCAGGACAACAAATCTGAATGTTAGATGTTAGATGTTAGATTTCTTGAATTTGTATTTCACTTACTCACTTAAGCATCGGAGGGGTGTTTGGGAGGGTGCAGGTCCACGTCGTATTTTCACGCACTGGAGTGAATTATAGTAGAACCATGCATATGTAGCAACAGTTCCCAGAATTTGCATTCTCATATCGCCATTTTTACTATCTGAATATTCAAGATATAGCCATGTGAACTTTAACCTTTTGACTGATTTCGCCAATTCAAGCAATTCATTTTCTGAAAATTCGCCAACTGGGCATTTGTTTCGAAATTAGTCTTGCCTCCAAAACGATACAGCAAATGATACATTCGCCACAAAAAGCACCGGACATTTTTCAGTCGTAGCCACTCTGAAGCTGCTTATGTTGTACTTAAATCGCCACACCTACCCTTGCCCTAAATTAAATATCGCCTTTCCTTTCCTTTATAAAATCTGAAAAAAAAAGCCCTGGTGATGATAATTTACCGAGGCTGCTTCTCACCAATTTGACAGTACATCCCTGCAAAGCCAACAAAGTATGGTGTCAAGTGTTGGGTGGCCGTTTCCAACCCGAGTAGGTACATTTACAATGTCATTCCATATCTTGGGAAGATTGGAGGAGATGCTGAAGTGGCGCAAGGAGAAAAGGTTGTCCATCAACTAACTATTGGCTTGGGTCATAGATCACACACAGTGGTTTGTGATAATTTCTTTACATCACCACAATTGTTTCACGGCTTGTTGGAACGAGGGATCTTTGCCACCGGCACTGTGAAGGGCAACAGAGTGGGATTTCCGTCTTCTCTCATTGGAATGAAGCGAGGCAACCATCCAAGGTTAACCTTGTTTTGGCGAATGCATAAGTCACATAAAATGGCGGCTACCACATGGTTTGATTCTAAACCGATTTCTTTCCTTAGCGCGAGTGCAAATCCCACGGGTGAAGCTATAGCATTGCGTTGGTTAAGAGGCGTGCGGGAAGAGATTTCAACTACCCCACAACAAGCAGAATATCAAATGCACATGAGAGGCGTGGACTTAGTCGATCAAATGCGGTGAGATTATACAGTTCAATTCCATTCTTGGAAGTGGTGGCATTAGCTATTTTTTTTCACAATTGACTCATCACTTCAAAACGCATGGGTTCTATATCGAGATGATAAGGTGCGGCGCAAGGAGAAGTGCAATGGAGGGAGGTTGGGATTCTACATTGCTATGGCGAAGTCTCTTATGGAGTCGGTTGTAAGAATCCCTCAAACATGCAGTGTGAACAATATTCACCCGGATGCCATCCATTACACCATGAGGCACCCAACAGGTTTGAGAAAACATTGCCAAGTTTGCAAGAAAAAGCAACGCCGTGTCTACAAGGCGTGCGGGTGGATGCCTTGCTGTGACAAGCCATGTTTTGTGAAGCTACATGGGCAAAGAAAATGGACCTTATGCCTTTCACAGTAATCTCACAAGTTTCCAATTTCTTTGTTTGTGTAGAGTGGTTGTTGCGGATTTGCCTTGTATCTCCTGGCTCTGCGTCAAGGAGTGGATAGCACGAGGGATGAGGTCGACATTGAAGATGCGGCAACAATCTTCAGTTGCAATATATGGCCCCTCGCAGATGATCCCATGCACCGTTATGTTTACTCCCCTTCAAGATAGGTCGTGACTTACTATAGTCTGCCTTGTGGGTGCTTCAAAATTAGAATTGGAGCTTGTTCGAAATTGTGGCGCCCAATGCAAATACCCTTCTTTTTCTTGACATTTGGGCATTCTGTGGTTTGGGTGTTTTTTTTGTTTTTTTAGTGTGGAATCGTTGTATCTATTCGTGAATTTCACGAATTGCTTTGCTTCATCGACAGGCACGACTCTTGTTGAGCTTGTATTTTTTTGTGAAAGTAGAATCCAATGACAGAAACCTTGAATTGAATTGCGTTCAGTGGGTGTCGAGCAAGGCTTTTATTTTCATTTTTTACAAAGTGCCACAATGGCGATAGTAAATGTTATAGTGGTACTCCAAATTACAACATTCATCCACATATTGAATGTAAAGTATGGTTTTCATCCACAGTATGGCAATTTCATCCAAGACTTTTTTTAAATTCAAATTTTTTTGGGGGATTTCATCCATGTTTTTTGACATTATTTTTGGTATTTTTTAGCCAATATATATTTTTTCTAGTGCAATTTGGCACCAAAAAGCTAAAAAAAGAAGCCCTAGTGCCGAGGGGGGAGTGAGTGATTTTTTCGACATCCAAGGCGGCAGAATTCGTTTTTCCCTCAATACGTTAGTGGAGTGACAGATGGCGTTTGTTGGACCTGCCATAAAGGCCATCATTACTGTCACTGTATCAGCACATTGCGAAAGCGGGAGCTAGCATTCCACGGTTTGAGATCTCCGTTTGAAGAGCTTGAGGAGAATGTCATGCTTGAATGGACACAATTAAGTAAGTTTTGCATCTCCAAGTCCTAACATGAACTTGAAATGAAACAAATGTATTGCAACTGATAATTCCAATGTCTACATTTTGAGGGAAAGCAACCCACTTTCAATTCTGCACTTATGTTATTCATGCTTAGGGTAAACAGCACAATGTTCATTTCTTGGTCCTCTGCATGTAAACAATATTACAGTATCTTTGTTCATCGGGAGACTAGTCCCTGCAAAACTTCGTGTTTGCTTTCATTAGAAAACTAATGGTCAGTAACAGGCTTAGCAACATGCTTCTTCTCAATATTGTATGAAAAGAAAAGAAAAACTTTAATGGATGTATTAGAAGAACTTTGAAATCAAGCAGGCAGCTCAGTCATGAAGTTTGTGCTGTGTGGGCTTTTTTAATTTAATCGAAACCTTGGTAGAGGAGTGGAAAAATGCAGCAGTTGAAATTTGTATAGTGAGAGTGATGTAATTCTTTTTGCGGACTGCATGCATTTCTGTTTTTGTACTTATACAATATCATTATGGTGAACATGTGTTCATGTTTTGCCTTCACTAGTTTTTGTGGGATCTTATGCTCTCCTTGCAAGAATTGTATGCACTTTTTAGGAATTTGCCTTACCGAAGATGCATGCTGACATAGATCTTACATATTGTCCTATGTCTACTGATAGGCACGTCCATGAAATTTGAGTTGAAGTGTATGAATTCTTCTAACTCTATATTCAATAGTTTGATGCTTCATGTTACAATTTTTACTTTTGGAGATTTCTTGTGTAGGTACTTCTGGTAGCAACTTCTTTTGTTGGTTAATATTTTCACGCTCAAGGACTACAAAGAGAACTAGACGATGTCTTTGTTGGGAGGCATCCACAATAGGTCCTCACACCAAACACATAGAAACGGAAAAGAAGGAAATTCAAGTACTATAACATACCTTTACCTATTGATTGCTATTTTCAAAACGCTCTTCTACAATAAAGCTGTCAATGTCGATGTCGCCTTTGAATTGGAAGTATTCAACTGAGCTGGCACTCACGTCGGTGTCTTTGGAACTATCATTGTAGGGATGGCAGTGGCAAGCAACCCTTCACTTCAGCTTCTGTGGTGGGTTGTACCTTAGCAACAACTGAATTTTCGGTGGGTGCTCAAGCTTCGAGAAAGTGTATACCACTTCGCAAATTACTTGATACACCTGATGTGATAATCCATAAACATCTCCTTCCTCCCTTCTTTCAGACCACCCCAAGATACGAGCTGTCCAAAAATAGAAAAGCGATTCTAGACGTTTTGGATTGGTATTGCAACAATCATGCGTGTCATTTCTCAATCTAGGCAACTCAAAAGATATTTCTCACTTAGACAACCTATGATGTAATCTACTTGCCAGGGCTTAACATTGTGTTGGTGGGCCAAGTGATGGACAATGTGAGCAGCATGAAGCTCACACCAAGCTAGGTTGGGAGGAAGAGGAAGATGTAGGTCAGCCACTTTCTTCTGAGGCATGTTTGTATGAGCAGATGGACTTACTACTAAATCTTGATTTCGGTATCTAATGGCAAATGCATCCACAAGTATGTGTAGAGCAGCTAGTTAGCAGAAGTTTGTCCTTGGAGAAGACGACTTCATAAATTTAGATAGCTATTCAAGAATTTCGTGAAGGGTAGGAGAGGCCATGCTTTTTCAAGTCACTTTGTTGCAGAAGACGGCTGGGAATAGTAGAAACCACCATGTTCACCTGCTTTGGATGCTCTTCATGCCCGTCACAGTGTAGTAGAAAACTCCCTGTCTGACCTCAATATAAATTCTTCATGTCGAATGCCAACACGCAAGCAGATAAAGTAGCCCGGTTATGAAAATTATAAGGCGGGCAGTGTGGGCCTCACACCATCTTGTAAGAATATGGGACTCCCTATAATTATCAATTCATTAAATGAGGCTAAATTATGCACTCCACGATGGCGCACGACTCTAGGTGTCTCACAAAAAAAAAAACGGTTGAAAAATGTTTTTTCTCCGTTTTCCAGACTGTCCCAATGGCATTCATCAACCAGAATTTGGCTATGGCGTCGTTTAGGGGTTATAGTTATACCTTCTAGACCGGGAAGCCTATGAGGCAACATACAATGTTATGAGCCTTGCCAAATTTTCACCACACCTCTAGACCCCATCTTTCTAATAATTTCAATGATGAAAACCTTCAGATCTCATTTTTGCACTTGTCGTAGCAATTCTCTTGGACAGTGGTCGAACATGGCTAGTTCTAGGGCAGCACAGCCTAGGCGCTTAGGGGTTAAAATGTGGAAGTTGTCCRATTTGATTTGATGAGTAAGGTAGGAGCTATGTAAAGTGAGCATTTAAAAGTTGATTGCAATTTTTGGAGTGTTAGACCCCTTGAAGTATCTTTCACTAAAATTTTCTTGAAAGAAAAATACAAGTTGCACTTATTACACGTTGGTTCATATTTTTGGGATTCTTGAAGAATTAGTTATGAATTTTGAAGATGAAATCACACATTACGTTCTAAAAGTGTCTTAACTATAGGATTTTCATTGTTGGTATATGGAAAAATGCAATATGTACTTTTGTGTTACTAATGCTCTTAGGACTCAGATTCTTTAGAACACCATATTCATGAAAATGAGATTTTTCCAGTAAAATGAGTGTTTTCCAATGTAATTTAAAGGAAAAACAACATGAAATTAAAAAAATTTACGTCAATTTGACGAAAGGTTTTATGTCAATTCAGCTCCATTCGAGCTGAATTGACATAAAATATTTGAGAATCCACCTAAAATTGAAAGGTTTTGTGTCAATTGAGCTCGAATCGAGTTGAAAACTTTTATTTTAATGGAAATTGGTGATTCAGGTCAAGATCAAGATGGTTATTTTGATAAGTCCCAATTCTCTCATTGTAATGAATATGGTGGTTTAGCACCTCCTACCTTACATGGTATCATACTGATTTGCAATCCTTTGGTAGTATTTTTGAATTGCTCCATAGTATATTTTTTAAAAGTGTTTGCATCAAAATCAAGGTTTTGTGGATATAACATACTTGCATTTCAAAGCCCTTTCCTTTGAATGAATCAAGACGCTTTCACTCTAAAAAAATTCTTGAATTCAAGCTTGCCCATATTTTGTTGGTCATTGTTCAAGGAATAATTCTTGATACAGTGACATTGTAGAAGAAAGTCTCTATTCAAGAATGCTATGAATCAATTTTGAAAATTTTTCTCTTAAAATTTATATCTATGTTCGATTTACAATTGTCATTAATTTCAAAGTTTCATGGTGGTGGACTTAGGTTGGAAATGACTTCCTTGTCAAAATTCCCAGAACAACATTTAATTTAATTTAATTTTTTTTGACAAATTTTCATTATTTTTGAATCCTTGATCTTAATCATTTTTCCACATTCCCTTTGCCTCAAAATAAATCCGTAATACTTTGACTAGTTTTCCAATAGAAATCACGGATTTATTTTGAGATAGATAGAGGTACAAGTAAAACCTCTCTTATTGCATATCCACTTTGTACAAAACCTGCAATAATGGTGTTTGTGGATTGGGTCAAGTTGAAGAACATTATTTGAAGAATATGTCAGAAGTTGATATCTATGAATGGCCATTCATTGCACCTTTGTAACATGCAAAAACCTTCGTGAATGCAAAATCCGGGCACCATGTACTAAGAGATGTTCTACCTGTAGTAAAAATCACTACACTGATAATGGTATTTAGTGTTGGCAATACTAATCACGAAGCACAACACTAAATGTCAACAATTATGTTAGTGTTACAACACTAAATGTCAACATAGACACTATTTGTCAACTATTGGATAAACTAATTTTACAAAACTACATTTAGTGTTACATGTTATTTCATCAAATTGCAATGAAAAAAATATAAACCTAAATACATGAATTAAGGGGTGGTGAATACAACACTAAATGCAAACAACTTGAAATTTAGAGTGGATGTGGTAAAGTTCAAGTAACTCTATTAGAGCAACCCCACCAATGAGTTCCCTATCCCTAAAAATTTACGGAGGGGACCTCAAATAGAGATAGGGATACGGAACCTTCACCGCACCAAGCTTTTACAAGTTATGTATCCCTAAATTTTACAGAACTCAAGAAAAGTAGCGCTCCAGTTCTGTATCGGGAGCCTTGTTTGCAGGATTCGCCAGATCTCATCCGTATCTGAGGTCTCGAACTAAAGTAGGGAGAGGGATACGGAAGTCCTGGTGGGGATGCTCTTAGTAACATAACACTAAATACCATTATTAGTGTAGGGGAGTGCCATTACAGAGCCTATTATATGGAGAATATACAGGGAATGTGCCATTACAGAGTGACGGACTTGACATTTCCAGAGAATTCCAATAAAATAAGAAAATGGTCAGAAAAAACAGGGACCCATCGTTGCTCTCCGGCCGAGTTTGTCCTTCTCCTTGTCCGTTCGGACACGTGAACATCCCAGTTGGCCGTGCGCGTCTCGACGAATCGTCTCGAATCTTCCTGTGTGGGGTGCTCCTGCACCGAGCTCTCTGTGCCGCATAAAGTTTATGTACTTCACACACCGCATCAATTCCTTCGCAGGTGGCATTGCCAGCCAGCGGCTGGGATCAGCGGCATCAGGCCTGTTTCAGTCCTCGGCACGCTTCATCAACACACACTCGACAACTCAGAGTTTCTGCAGCAATTGGTTGGAGTCCGTCACGCTTTCGCAGGTACGGGGAGCTCACTCTGCACTCACGGCTGTCGATCTCCGTGCATTCAATTGTGTTATAATTGTAGGGGGCACTTTTCCGCATTTGCAGCATTTGGTGGGTCCTTCTGTGACTTGGGGTGATTTTGAGTAATTTGGGGGTGATTTGGGGTGATTTGGGGTTGATTTGGTGGCGTCTTAGAGAGTCTTGAGTGTTGTGGATTATGGTAGTGCGCTTTGTTTTGTGTGGTGGATTTTGGAATAGAATGTGAGGTTGTGTTTGAGGGTTGATGACGATTTTGGAGCATTTGGAGTAGGTTGGATCATTTTAGTTGTGGGTTGTTCCTAATTTGATTCCCGCAACTTCTTCGTCCGTTACGACTACGAAAATTGTGAGTCGGAGGGAGCCAACAAGATGGTTGCACATCTGCGAGAGATTCTGGCCAAGAGCAAGGAGGGTGACAAGTACGGGGAGTACACGCTCCAAGTGGCAGACGATTTCACGTACACGGATCCCGTGGATGGAAGTGTGGCTGCAAAGCAGGGCATTCGGTTTGTGTTCACGGATGGCTCCCGGATTATTTTCCGGTTGTCAGGAACGGGCTCAGCAGGGGCTACCATCCGGTTGTATGTTGAGAAGTTTGAAGCTGACCGTGGGAAGCATGACGTCGATGCTCAGGAAGCTCTGAAGGAGTTGATAGAGATGGCGCTCTCGTTCTCCAAGTTGAAAGAGTTTACTGGCCGGGAGAAGCCCACGGTGATCACCTAGTGCATGTGTGTGTGCGTCCCAGGTGAGCTCCCTTTTTGGTCATGACGTTGCAGTCGTCATTCCAGTTTTGGTAAAGAGGGTGTATTTTTATTAGGTTCAAGAGAATGTGGGTGAGGTGAGGTGAAGCGTTGGACTGTCACTCCGTCCTCGTGAGCTTTTTTTTATCACTAATTATTAGCATTAAGGTATAGCTAGCGCCTGTAAGATGATTGGGAATTCTCACGCTGCTGTTGCTGCTGCGGCTCTACAGAATTGAACGTCTGCTCTTTTGAATGTTTACTCAGGAAGAGGCTTTGTAGCTTAGACTGTCCAGGCATTATAGAATTTGCTGACTGTAACGTTTGGTAACAAAGCAAAAGAGCAATTGGAGTTTTAGATTCTCTGGTTTCGGTTGCAGCAAGCACTTCTTTCACCGTGAATTTGTGCGTGCAGTGTAGGACTTTTAACTAGTAGTCTTGAATGACGTGTGTTGTCATGTAAGTCGATCATCGCTCGTGTTTTAGTGGATGGAAGACTTGAAGTGGTACCCTATAAGGAAGAGTCTATGGAAGCTGGATATGGTGTTTGGTTGATCATGGGTTCGACTGTAGTACCATAGCTTCCAATTCACTACTTTAATTTGATTGTGGATTTCGTTTAAGATGCTCATGGCCCATATCTAGGAACGGTTGTTTATATTAAGGGCACATCACTTTAAAAATTCTTAGAATTTATAATTTTTGTTGAAGAATACGGTTTTACTTGGACTTGTCTCCACTCAGATTTTTTGAAAGTTTCTGCGGCAGCAGGAATAATCTCCAAGGTCGGTGTTCAGATGCTTAAATGGGTGCTTAAGTGGGTGCTCGCATCTTAAGAAATATGGAATTTAAGTTCTGAAATCAGTTGGAATATGAGGGGAGAAATGTTCATTATTTGGCACTTTTTGAAGACCGCGCGGTCTGAAATCTAAAAGCGCCACAAATTGGGACTGTTTAGGATTTCATATTGTCTTTGTTGGCAAGTGAAAGGAGGTTCCTACACATCAAAGAACACGCCATTTGGATACAATATGCAAAAGTTATGGAGGGTCAAAGTTTGTTTCTAATTTAAAGCGTTTATTCCACATAGGTACATAATTGATTTTGGAGATATACTTAAAGATGGCGGTTTAAGGTCAAGTGCCATTTTGGGGGTGCCTACCTTGATTTGGTATGGAAATGTGGTGTAGTTGCATGGTTGGTGTCAAAACGAAGGTTGGGAATAGTTGTTGGTTTTCTACTACATGCCAACGCCAATTTTGTTAAGTTGGCAATATTTCACAAGTAAAAAATTGTAACATGTATCTTTACAAAGGTTTAATATTAGGGCAAAAACTAGGACATGTATAGAGTTTGGRTTAAGGTTAGGCTATATGAACCACACCAAAGTAATGGAATGTTACCAATTTAACAAAATTGAAGTTTTGAAGTGTTGCCCATTGGAGGCCTAAATGAATGGCTTCACAAAGTGGTTGCCTTTTCCAACACCAAATGTTAGATTTGAAGATGCAATAGTCCATACTCAAAGGGATGGATGGAGCTTTGGAGTACTTGCACAGGGGGATTGCCACAACTATGTTTCGCATTGAGACATGAGTATGGCCAACATTGGATTTGCTCATTTGATGCATCATAACAAAAGWAGACTAAGAATGATTTTGGCAATAGGAACTCTTGGCTACATTAGCAAGGCAACCAAAGAATCAAATATCTTCAGTTTGGCTATCTTAGTAGTTATAACTTGAATTGATGTGTAGAAGACGTCCATTGGATCTCCAAAGAGGAGAACCAAGAGTAGAACTTGAAGACTTTGTGTTGTTCTTGGTATGACAAGCTCATGAGGCTATATTACTCTATGGCAGATTTCATTAAAATGGTGGTGTTCTATTGTATTGGCACTTTTTACAATTCAAACCGCACGGTCTCAAATCTAAACCTGTCATAAAATTTTGGAATCTATACCTCCCCTAGATCTCTGAAATCTACAATTGTCCGAGATGTTTCATACCATATGGTCTGAAATCTAAGTATGTCGTAGATTTTTGACATCCACAAATGTCATAGATTTTTTTAAATCTATATGCATCCTAAATGTCACTATCACAGTTTAGACTGCACGTTCTGAAAATGGCACATGGAATATCACCAATTTAATGAAATTCACCATCTCTTCAATATGGTAGATCCAAAAATGCTTCAAACTCTTCCATTTTTAGAGTCAATACCTCACCTTTCATCYCCAATTCCAAAGTCTTGAGCCCCAATTGCACACTCAATACCATACAAGCTACATTAGAATGCAACAAACCAAATCATATTCAAAAAGCATACATTCTATAGAGCATAATCATCTCAGACTATAAATGTAGGTAGGTGGTACACGGCTTATTTCTTTGATCTAAAATATTAAGCAGTCTACAATCCCGCTACATTTACCTTCTAGAATTAGTGGTGTGAATACTCCAATAGGAGGATTCATAGTAGGGGGAGCTTCAATTCAATGAGTTCACAAAACCCCACATGACGACAAATCAAAGTCTTAAAGTTCTATGATCTCACTAAACTTTCTTCTCCACTCAAATAGTGAGTACAACAGCTCATTGAGTTTGCTAAAGTCCTACCACCTCCAGTGTGACTTCCCCCAATATGACATAGATGATCACATTTGTAGAAGTAACAACTTTGAGAATCAAAAACTGAGTCATCATTATCGAGAACCACTTCTATTAATTCACATAAGGGCAATTATCGGAAACAACTCTTACTAAGGGAGAGGCACCCAATGGCGTCCCTGTACCCAATGCCGTCAGATTCTACAGAACATAATCATTTCAGACTAAAAATGTAGGTAGGCAATACATAGCTTATTTCTTTGGCCTAAAATAATAAGCAGTCTACAGTCCCGCTACATTTACCTTCTAGAATGAATGCAAGACCTAGAAAGGGACGGCATTGGGTACATGGACACCATGGAGTGCCTCTCCCTTACTACACAAAATAGTGAAATTAGGTTGCTTTTGTGTTGAATAGTAGGCCAACAACCACTGCTCCAACACACCAGGTCCCAAATTAGGTTCGTTTTAGTCACTGTAACATGTAGCAAGTGATGAAACACTCTTTGGAATCCAATTCATGTCCTTCACAACATTTGCTAAGAAACCAAAAAATAATTAAACCTAATCACACAACCTCCAACCCAGTTACTGATTCAAAATATTACTAATTGAGAGGCACTCCATGGCATCCATGTACCCAATGCCGTCCCTTTCTAGGTCATGCATTCATTCTAGAAGGTAAATGTAGTGGGATTGTAGACTGCTTGTTATTATTTTAGGTCAAAGAAATAAGCTATGTACTGCCTACCTACATTTATAGTCTGAAATGGTTATGCTCTGTAGAATCTGACGCCATTGGGTGCCTCTCCCTTATAGTGAGCAACAAAAATACTCCTATGGATATACTATGTCACCAAGATAAAAATCATGCAATATTTACACAGAGCGAGTGTTTGTAGGTATATTGGTAAATAAGCCAAAACTAGCACACACCTGCACAACATGTGGATATATGTCGTGGAAAGTTGCCGGCCTGCCAATATACCCTGAAACCGAAAAAAAAAARTTGATGTCAAATAAAGCTTGATTAATCCAAATAGACCAATTCACTACAAGAGAATGGAGTGTTTTAAGTATAGTCCTAGAGATAAGATTTTAAGTAACGACCTATAAAGAATCTTTTAAGTAAGAATTTTACTTAAAAGACATGTGTTTATAGTAAATTCTTACTTAAAAGACTCCTTATTGGTCATTACTTAAAATCTTATCTCTAGGACTATACTTAAAACACCCCTTTCTCTTGTAGTGTATATTCAAAGGAAATCCAGAGAAAGAAACCTGCTTTGGGAGTGAAAGGAAGGCTTACATCGTATTGCTCGAACGACACCTCGTTCTTCAATCCGACCCCATAGAATCATTACAAGCACCCAAACTCCGTACCACAACAATAGTACATGCCTGAGTATACACAAACTCAAAATGTTAAAGTACTCATTTTTTTTCATTAAGTATAGATATGCGGTTTGAAGAGGGCGGTGGAAAGAACTGCAATTATTTTGAGATGCATATAAGTTAAAAATAGGGATGCCTAAGAGGTATCTTAACCCCTAATTGCCCAATTGGCCCAAAGAGGCCTCTTAACATATCTATTTAAGGAGTTTAATATAAAGCATTTAGAAAGTTTTAAGGAAGGTAACAAACGTACCAATTAGAATGACGAAATGATCTCTTTGAAATAAAAATAAGTTTTTTGAACCTTACTGTAATTAACTTTAACCTTCCAAAGTGGAATTCTTGTTTCCAGTTTGGGATCTTAGTGAAACTCTTTAGATGTGATCCTAAAATTTGGTTTGAATGATCCTYAAGTGACAGAAGTGCAGAGCCTTAAAAAACACCAAAAAGAATCAAGATAGAAACTCACCAGCCAAGAAATGACAAGAAATAACGCAGGTTGCTTTCTCCAATACAGTTGTTCTGCCAATACACACAATTTAAAATGGTGCCCCCAATGTAATTAAAGTTGCATCAAAATATCATTGAATAGCAGTTCACCTCCAGTCGGCACTTGAAGTATGATGACATGAACACTAGAAGGATACAAGTAGAATGTCATATGGTTAACATCATGACCTTTTGAAAATGGAGATACAAAGACAAAGAAATGTGAATTGAACTACTAACCATCCAGGCACAATGGTGATCAAAACGAGCGACGCATCTATTGCAGATGCTACAATGCTTTGATCTAGCTGGCCTGCACAATACAGGAGACCAAGATTTAGGAAATAACAAAAAGCTTTTTAAATAGGCCTTGCAAAATGTAAAACCCAACACTTTCTGACTACACAGATAATTCAGAAAATGACCCCCATCAACCCACCGAGAAATATTGCAAGTAGAGCAGGTTTTTTTCTCATAGAGAACATTGTCAAAAGGGTACACCCCGAGATGAGACTTCACTGTGGACTTATTGATCACTCCCGGATCTGTGAAGCTCGTCAGAAGGAAAAAGCACAGTCCAATGGAKGCAGCAACTGGACCAACGTATCTRCAGAGCGCCAATCGAACAAGCATCCAAAGATCACCCAATTAGATTCACRAAGTTATTCGTGGTAAGTTAATTTAATAGAGCATTAGATCAATATTCGCATAATGTTAAATCCGTGTTGAACCGAAGTTGACTTAATAGCTGCCAATGTAACATCAAGTTAATGCCAATGACACTGACACCACACTAACATGAACCTAAAACCATTTGCAGTGCAATCACATTACTTCAACATTACTTCAGCATGAGGACTATGCCTATTAACTTAACATTAAGAACTTTTTCATGGGTTCGTTTGTAATTGAACCATTGCTTTAAAAAGGTCATTCGATCCCTAATTTTCTAACATAAAACTCGAGAACGACATTTAGATACTCAGTGTACATCCTTGAACTGCGGTGTATGTAGTGGCACCTGTGGTATGCGGATATGTAGGGACCGGGGACATATTGCAGGGAAGTGTACGTCAGTGTGAAATAGCAACCACCAAGTAAACCCAAGTAGAACAACTGCCAAAAACATTCAAAACGAACTGGTTTCATAACATGACCTGGCAACAGATGGGATCACAAATCACATTAAAAAGTACACATTGCAAAAGATACCACTTGAAGGAATGATGTCAATAGCACCGAGTTAATAAATTTATCAAACAACAGATACTTCACATATATTCAAACTGATTAACGAAAAGCTTTGCACTGCATATGGTAGATGTCCCAATTCCCCTAACTCATTAAACCAAATGCTCATGATTTCACTAAATGTCACTCAAGTGGAAAACTTAAACCAATGCCACCTGCGATATGCTGAAGATCCCATTGGTGGAAAGTAGCTTGGTTAAATGTTCTCAAGCAAGGATTTAAGGAGTTGGGAAGGTCAGGATACGCATAGTCTAGAGCATAAATTTGGGAAACACACCATGGTGACTCTAAATATTCAAAGTACTTCTTTACAACTCCAAAAATCACAAAATCATTTGCACTGGATTCCATTTACTCTTGGAAACAATCCAAAAAACATAAATCAAAATTGAATCCTTGTAGATCATATCCTCATTTTCACAGTTCAAGGGATGCAATCAGAGGATGCCCTATAATGAAACCTCTCCATCATGCAAAGCTGACTACGGAATAAGCTTTTGCATACAGTAGACTTTCAGGGTTTAGGGTTATTCGCACCTGTAATGCAGGGTTGGGTTTCTCGCAGCAATAACTCTCTGCTGCAGCACAAGCATTTCTCCCTTTCGCACCACAACACAAACCTACCAATCTCCTGCACGCACAGCAACACACATCGACTCTCTTTCAAAAACCGCTACCATCAGTGAAACCCGCAAGAAACTCCCATCACTCACCAAAATTGCCAAATTTCCCACGCCATCAACCCTAAACCCTGAAACCCTACCCCTACAAAAGTAATCGTCAGAAAATTGCAAGTAACACACACACACGATCCCCGACCGACAATGCGAAACTTACTGGCCAAAGTTGCAAGCTCCCCCCATGAGAAAATCATGGACGCGTTGCACGAAGGTTCCGTGGAAAACAGGGCGATCTCCGCACAAGAGCACCATGAGCAGCAAGGGACAGAAGCTGAGGTACGCCCCGAGCAGCCACCATTGCGCCATCCCCACCTCCACTTCTCCAAATCCCTCACATCATCACCATCACTATACTACCTCTCAGCAATTCGCATCTTGCGCAATGTCACTTGCGTGTTGGAAACCCACACAGCTGGTGGGGAGCTCCTCTGTGAAATGATTTGCGAGATTCTGTCTGGGGAATGGTGGAATGGTGGAATGGTGGCGGATTGAAAGGCTCAGAGACTTTRGTTGCGGCAAATTCGAGGGCAAATTTGGGTTGGAAATGGTGAGTGACGGCGAAAGTGATGAAGATGGGGATGGCGATGGTTGGGGATGGACTGATTCGATCACAACTTTGTTCAATGGGATCGGCATTCAAGCTCGACATTGTCAAAGCTGGTGGGTGAAGGGAAGTTTCGCTATGCCAGTGGTTGGGTTCCTGGTGCAGTGGTGATGCACACTGGTTTGTCGTATTAGTGAGGGTGTCAAATTAGTGTCACTACGAAAACAAATTTATGGAAATATAATATTTCAGCACTACCATATCGGTCAGTGCCAGCGTTTTACGGAAATTTTTCCCCCGAAGAAAATTTATGGTGGAAATTTTTTATGGAAAAAACATTAAATTTATATGTTTGTACGTGTATATATATTCCACTTGCCATGTACGGTAAAACCCCCCCATTGTGGTCAGAATTGGAGTAGGTCTCATTGTTGTCAAAATTGTAATGGTGGTGTACATTTGAAAGGGGTTTTCAAATGTACACCACCATTACAATTTTGACCACAATAGGGCCTACTCCAATTCTGATTGCAATGGGGTGGTTTACCTTATAAAACATCTCTCTTTGAAGTGAAGACATTGAAACAAGACATTCAATGATTCCATGGGTGCATGGTTTCTATTATTGAGAATATAAGAGTTTTATAAAATGGATGAAGTGTATCTAAATATGATGAAAAAACACGACTTTGTCTGTTTTCCTTGAAAAAGAACAATTTTTAAAAGCGCTTCTATTTTCCTAGAGGTGCTTTAAGATTTTAAGCAAGATTTTGAAGTAAGTCATGCTACAATACAATAGAACCTCCCTAACTCAATCCTCTCTAACTCAATAAAGTTCAATCAGAGTACATTTGGATTGTTGGTCCTGGCCTAGTAATATGAACCACATACAAAGATCATGCCCCTCTCGCTAATGCAATAACCTCTCTTATCCAATATGTTAAATGGGTCTGCAATTTTTTAATTGTCAATTTTTTAAGAAAAATAATGAAAACTCTATTTGTAGTGAGCTGCCCAAAATCGCTATGTTGCCAAAAAACGCAGTTTAGTCCTTTAGGGGTTGAAGGACTATTCCAAAATTAACAAGACAATGTATCAACAAAAAGAAAGAAAAAATGTCTAGACCTACATGAATCAATGATGTTGATCTTTRGGGGCCATTAAAAATTTACGAAAGTAATCTTATCATCTTTAGGTAGAAGACCAAGTTAGGAATTAAGCCTGTAATAATACAAGAGCTTAGAAGTTTACATAAGAGAGAAGTGCAAATCATTAGATGTTTTTTGAGGCCTCCGGAAGACTATTTGGGGTTGTTCCCAACCTATTCACCTTCCTGTTCTTTATGCGATGAACTAGCCATTAATCAGAATATTTAAATTTTTACAAAAAGAGTTTAAAAAAAAAATTAAATTTTAAAATTTTAAAAAGTACTAAAACCCCAAAAAATTAGATAAACTTTTTTTTTTCAAAAATAATATTTTAAAAACATTTAAAAACTAATTAATTAATAATATTTGACATGGGAGTCTCTTGACCATGCCAGATTGCTTATGTGGTAGAGTTCACAGAGTTCCCACAGTTGGGAACTTGCAGTCTTTTAAAGGCCTCAAAAAACATCTAATGGTTCATCTTTGCAATTTTGTGCAAGAAGGGTAATTAATTCTTACATAGTAGTTTGATCTTCAATGAGCTTTTTTTTAAGTAAATGATTCACACAATACCAAGAAAGGATGATTTCCATAGTGACCAATCCAACCTTATAGGGTCAAACACCTTGTCTAGAAAAATCAATAATATCATAATTATAATGAGGGATTTTCCGACACCATCGTCTACAAATGCATTCAAACAACTCCTCCAAAGTTTGAGGTAATATTGTTACTTTCTTTCTTCTACAATTGCAAAAAGTCATCCAAATAGTCTTGCTGAGGTTACTACCCCCATTCAATCTAGGCCAAGGTGGACTACCTCCCTAATCATTCCCTAGTAAATACTTTGAAATTTTTTATTTTCCACGCAAGATAAAATTTGCAAATTTTGAATTCATAATTGGATCTAGACGCACCAAATTAACCACTAAAATATAGAAAAATTAGGTTTTCCCTCACCAACTTCTCTAGATTCCACACTATACAATTATTTATTACTAGTATACAAGAATGCACTACTTTTGAATTAGTTCTTGGTGTCGATGGAACTGATGAACTTCCATGTGTGCAAATGGAAGTGTTTGTAGGAATATTTGTTGACTTTGATGGCTTGTAGAATAACTTTCTTGGGGTTAAGCAACCTAGTTATAAAGGCAACCTAATTTCACTATTTAGTGTACAGATAAATTAAGCAAACACAAAATATTTTTCTTTTTTTTTACCTACGCCCTAGGAGCAGTTCACCCGACCTTCAATCTATTGGGGGCGGGGTGGCTGTCGTCTTCCCGGTGGGAAACGCCATTCCCAACCTTATCCGCAACGGAGGAGTTGCATCCCGTATCCCCAATTGCGCTTGCACCAATTCCCCTGCTCGCATTCTCTTCCTTCCTCCTTCACTCCATCGCTACGCAATTTAGGGTTGCGTCAAATTGCTCACAATGGCGTGTCTGGCCGACGCAATCCGCGCTCCTGCGGCGGTGTGCGCTTCGGCACCATCAGTGTCCGGYTCCGTTACTCGCAATGCGCGCGTATCGCTTGCATCCCCGTTCTTCAACCAAGGAGTGAAGTCGCTGTCCGTGTCGCAGATCCCAAAGGCGCAGGTGCGTAATGGGTCTTCTTTGGTGGTCAACATGGCCAAGCGCGAGGAGGAGCTTGTGGAAGTGCGGAAGATGAGTGATGAGGATATTAATCTTACCGTGGTGGACTTGAAGGGAGAACTCTTCYTGTTACGGACAAAGCAGGCGACGCGGCAGGAGTTCAAGAGCAGCGAGTTCCGAAGGATCCGGAAGAATGTGAGTGGTTGCACCTTACTTTCTCTGATTCTGTCAATTCTTGTTCTGTGATAGAATTTTGGCAAGTGGGGCAATGGACATGGTGAAGTTGAAGTGTACTGTGTGAATAAATCTAGCATTGCGATTCTTAAAATCATTAGGGGTTTAGAGTTGGTTGAATGCGGGGTAGTTCGCAGTGGATGCTTGCAACAGGGAGTGTGAATGTGGAAAYGTGCAATTTTAGAGTGGGCACTGAACCCTTGGTCTTGCTTGTCACCACGCCCAATTGAACATCAGGTTGTGTGTCATCTCTCATGTTCTTCATCATCTTTTTTGTGACGAAAGAAATTAGCTCTCTTGT
This sequence comes from Pleurozium schreberi, assembly GCA_006891605.1. Lineage (NCBI taxonomy): Eukaryota > Viridiplantae > Streptophyta > Bryopsida > Hypnales > Hylocomiaceae > Pleurozium > Pleurozium schreberi. The sequence continues at coordinate 44,948 of VACF01002406.1, read as the reverse complement.
TAATCATTTTAAGGTTAATCAGGATAAGGACTGCATAGGGTCCTGAAAGTGTCCATCATGTTTAAATGTGTGATTGATCGTGTAGTAGCAAGTTTAACCAAATTGTCTTTCAACACCCGTTCCGCAAGGCACTATTTGAGGAGAGTTAAACTTAGCCAGTCGAGTGGCTCGAAGTTAACCCTATTTGTTGGTTGCATTGGCAGATTGCAAGGATGTTGACGGTCAAGCGGGAGAGGGAAATTGAGCGAGGAATTGGTCTTAGGGAATCCAGGAAGCTTGATARGGAGTGGAAGAGGAACATTGTCATTAGACCTCCCCCATCGTACGCTGCCGCTTTAGCCGAACAAGAAAAGAAGTAAACTTCTATTTACTTCTAGGCTGTGCAGCGAAATTAGTAGATTGACTTGACATCCGTTTACCATGTCCAGAAACAATGAATCGTAACCTTGCAGTGCAGCTTTTTGAGGATCRCCTACAGCTCTCAAGCATGAAGARTTTCATCAATGTCCAAAGATTATTCACATTACGTTCAGGTCRATGTGCAAATGATCCGAATGACAATAGTGTTTTGTTGGCTAGTGCTGGTTCTCAAGAAATTATAGTTAGAGAGCTGTGAGTTACGGTTGAGATTTTTTGTGTTTTACGTGAGCTGATATTATCTCAGGACACATTCCTTTGCAAAGAGTTTGAAGACAGCAGCGTTGCTGCACTCCTCATTTCAGTTGATCAGTTGGTCGTTTTAGTAACTGTGATACTGCTTCCTTATCTGTGTGCCTCAAATGCTAGGTCCTTGACCTGCATTGCATTGGTTGTACAATTTCAGGTGAGGGTGACTAGCATATGTCCTTGARTCAATAAGCTTGTCTAATGTTTTCATTATTACTTGAGAATTCAAGATCCTGACGGGGGATCACCCGCACCAGAACACCAACAATCAAGCGCGAATAATTATACTACACTTTTCTCTGAACAAGCTGATTGATYACTTTTGGAAACATGACAATCTTGATCTTTGAGAATCAAATGAAAGGTCAGGCAAGAAGATTCTTTCACCCAAATGGCATCCATTCAATTCAGATCTGACGAAGTCTGTTGTAGGTACAACACGGTGGACTGCAATCAGGTGGCATATGAGATAGCACCTTTAATGAACTTGGCGAATGTTCACATTAATACGTGAGTTTTCAAGATACTTCAAAACAGGGCTAAAATGAACTCCGTCTATTCCTTTTACAGATGWGAAATCTGGCAAYTCTGCTTCCTTCTCGTYACCAAATATACGAGGTACACCTGGACAAAAATAGGCCACAATTKTAWTCAGAAAATTTGCACTCCCTACMACGCTCTCRTGAAAATCATTAGTTAATCTCCGCRTCTGAAACCAATGCAGCAAGAGTATAGTYATACCATGGAAGCAATGTCGGGCAGGACCAGCCATAAGCACCACATCTCCACTTCTTACAAACATTGCCAATGGAGGTTCATCCCGAGTTGAGCCTCCTAGTAAAAATACAGCTTTGCAACCCAAGCTGTCAACCACAAAGAGTTGAAGACATCAGCAATTCAGCATCGACACAAAACGGCAACCAGAGTTTAAAACCAGAGTCTTACAACAAAACTTGATCTTTCTTCTCAGATTTGATATGCTAAAATGACCGCCTTACGAGGTGCATTACTATTCAACATGAACAGTACATGCTGATAATGACAGAATCGAACTACCTATCTCAGTCTAACAATACTGTTTAACTTTACAACCGCATGTAGTTTGAAACGAATATATTCAAGGGTGTAACACGAATCGGAAATACCTGATGCTGACGATGGGCTTACTCATGTCCGCCTCCATGTCATCAACGTGGCCTCCCAACATGTCATCTGCCATCCATGACAATCATCTTTCATGAAAACCAATTTGGAGCTGTGAATTACACATTATAAAATCAATGTACCAATCCTTAGTACGATTCTTAAAGAGTTAGCTGCAAGAACCTTTTCAGAATGAAAACTTCAACTAGAGACGGGCACAGAGTGAATCCTAGGTACGGCCTTGATATTTACACATACAAATTGGCAGCGGATTGCTCGAGACTGCAATTCTATACATTCTTCCACAATGATTTATTGTTCAAACYAACACTATTYTGAAAATGCAGATAATTCAYCATCCGAACAATTAAAGTTCTCCTGAAGCATACCAGGACCATAAAAATTTACAATCGCTGCTTCTGCTTTAAATTCCTCATTTTCCATAGCAGGTCTTGCAAGTCTTGCCGCCAACCCAGCCAACTTAGGTGGGATCTCTTGGAACGGAAGAGCTTCATTATAGGCTCGCTGCCACATGATGAAACACGCGACCAGTCAGTTTCTCCACCTCCCATATGCAAGCTCAACATTTAAATGACCTCAAAGACGCATGCACAAACCTACTACAAGTACATGCCAGAACTTTAACAGAAGCTGAACTTATTGATCTCCAAAGTAGAAAATAAATTGAACCATAAGAAAAATGACGAATGATAAGACTTTAATGTGGCGATAAAATAGCAGGAGTTACCTTCGACCAATCAAACTGCACACCTACTGTAGCCCATCTCAACTTCCGCACCAAGGTTTCAGCTGAGACCGTTTTTAAAGATCTTTCCGATGCAACTATTACGTTGTCGTGAAACTCCCAGCTCTTTCCAGCAGCTGCCACCAATTTTAGACAACAAGCACTAACTCCGTTTCAAATTTCAACAGCAGCTATATAAATAAGAATTKTATGGGATTGAAGCAAAAAATCAGTTAGGAGGGAAGGCATCCACTCGATCTACTTAGTCAAAAACATGTATCTCAGAAGAGTCTGATTGCATTACCAACTTCTGAGGTGCACATTTCATGATCATGAAATCTATTTCTATCGGCTACCATCGTGTCCCCGGAGACGTCTTCGTTCAACCGTTGGAATGTGTTACATGTCGCCTCATCAGGGTTTGGTAGGTTAGAAACTAATTTGCATTCCTGAGMAACCTCCACCAACACTTTCYTCTCTAGAAAAGCCGCCCAGAGATCGGCAATAGGGCCATAAATAGCATTATGATTAGTCCGATTCGGAGGTTGTGGGAAAGCTGTCAAGGATTGAGWAGCCCAATGCACTTGCTCGGCTTTGGTGAGCGCTTCAGGAATGAAGAAAAAACCTGCAATTTCATCACTATACGATTAGCAGGCAGAACGATTAGCCCACCACTAACCCAAGGACTACAACGAGGCTACCACCACGAAAGAATTCATCAATGAACTGATATTGTAAAAGTGCGACGTCCAAAATCTTTTCACAAACACGGTAACTTAGATACGCAAGCCTTAAAGCATAAAAAAATCTGTACCATCAGTTTCAATTAAAAAAATATATATTCTCGTTTTACGGACTGTAATTCAGTAAAAAAGAAAACGCTACTCAACCTTGGTATGAGTAATTACAGAGTAAAGAACAGAGTCTTTGAAACCGACATCGCGAACTCGCAACCAAAAACGAATGCAAAATTGTGAAAACAAAAWYATTGCGTTTCACTGGAAGACTGTACTGCATTACTTACCAGGCTGCTTGTCAATTTTAAAGACGGGCCAGTCATACCCCTCGACGAGAGAAACTCCAGCTACAACACACTTCCCATCGGCGGCAATCTTCCTGAAATCTAGAACCTCCGAGACATCGGTTTCCGGAACTTGAGCCCTATCAACAAACRATCACCTTCACATTTTCGATTCCGGTTCTCAACCAACGAGACAAGTGGAAGCCCCCAAACCCTAAATTCCAGAAACTTGCAAATACCAACATAATAGAGGCATGCAGCTCATGGAATTACGGMAGGTTTCAGGAGCTTGTGTTCCGTCAACATACCATCACCTTCAGCTTTGCATATCCGTTCAAAACCCAATTGGAAGCCTCAAAACACTAAAATCCAGACAATTGCAAAGACAGGGGCGCGTGCCTCATGGAATTCCGAAAGAGCACAATTCATACCGGCGAGAGCGCTGGTGGCGCGACTTGGCGGAGGAAACATGCGTGTAAAGCTTGTACTTCTTCTCGGCGGATCGGAAGGCAGTTCGAGAGATGGCGCCTTCCTGCGCGTCGGCGTACCCCATCACTCCGTTCAACTTGCCCGCAGATTGAACGGATTTGCAAACAAAATTTGCTAAACAGATTTCCAAGCAATCAAGCATCCCTCGAAAGAATTGCAGCAGAGACTCACACGCTCTGCGAAAGGTGACGACGGATTTGAGTGACTGAATTGGAGGGGAGGCGACTCGAGTCGCAGGTTTAGGTACCAATTCGTAATTCTGGCTCGGTCATAGGACCCGGCCCTACAGAGCTCGGTTTTGGATTGATATATTAACCCTTAAAGGACGAACCTATAACCACTGATTTTAAGCCTCAATGCCCATCACTCAGTTTGTTGCCATTTTGAATTAGATATGTATGAAATTTTTTATATTTATTTTTCAGAGATGAAGCTACATATCTTCTTCACTTCATAAAAATTTCAGATTTTTTTGAGAAAAATTGATTTTTATGAGAATTTTTGAAGAAAAAGTGAAGAAAAATCATATCAAATAGAGAATTATTTCAAAAAATCTGCAAATTTCACCGTATGTGTACATTACAGTGACAAACATCATGGTGTAAACTCAAATCCCGTGTCATTCTATAATTAGAGTATAGAAGACATAAAAAATATATCCAAAGTTCAAATTGCAATAAAATATTCAATATTACGAATTTTTTCAAAATTTCAATTGRAGTAGAAACTADAATAGATGAAATTCATTTCRTTAGTTGGGCTCAAATTCAAAAAATATCATTTTTGTGGAGAAATTTCAGATTTAGAGCAAGGAGACACAACTTCCCAAATTACACTGAAAATAGCATATTTTGTGATCCGTGTTTTTTTTCTAATTTCTTATTCACATGAAGAGAAACACTCACAAGATTACAAAGTGAATTAGGTACTCTTCATAATCCTTTATGAAAGGTCAAGCAAACAAAAATTAATGAAAAATTGAGTTCAATCTCCTTGGACACTGTTGGAAAATCATCCAAACGCGAGGAAATGGCGTTCTCGGCGCTGCAGGGTTAATCCCTTGACTTGACTGAGGACATAAGTGCAACTATTCATCCTCGGAATTTTGTGTGGGAAGGGGAGATCTTCTATAGTACTTTGACTTTCAATGAGTATTTTTGAATTATTTTAAACTAGTGATTCCCACAATACTAAAATGGACAATTTTCAGAGTTATCATTCCATCCTTTAAGGGTTAAGGAAAGCGGAACATTCTTTGAAGTCCAAGCCAAACTAACCCATAAACAATGCCGAGGCCATTTTTAAGTTGATGAATGATAAAAAGCATCTTTCTATGTAGGACATGTAGGACATAAGTGCTTTGTGATTTTGGATTTTATTTGTTTGCTGGGAAAAATAAAATCACACCATATTTGGTTAGTCAATATTATCGGGCACGAAAAATCATTCATGGCTTACTTTACAACCATGCTCTAGATATTTGGTCAGTAGGATGTTGTTTATATGAGCTTTATGCAGGAGAGGTACTCTTCCTTGGATGTATTGATAATGAAATGCTACATTTGCATATGAAGTTGATGGGAACTTTTCCCAAAAAGATGTTGAAGAAGGCACTATTTCAATAATGCCATTTTGACCATGATTTGAATTTTTGTGCACTGGAAGAAAATCTTTTCACTAAAGAGATGGTGAAGAGAATTATCAAAAATGATTGTTTTGACAAGTCCAAGGGTATGAGACATTTTATTACGAACTTAAAAAAAGGTGGCAAAAATACAAAATTAGTTGTTCAATTCAATGATTTGTTGACAAAGATGCTTACTCTAGATCCAAGCAAGCCAATGACTATAGTTGAGGCATTGAACCATCCATTCATTTTGAAATAAAGGTGCAAACATGAGCTATAAATTATTACAAATATGCTTTGAATGTTTCATGTAAAATTCAAGTTTATCCCATTGTAAGTTGGTTTCAAGTGTGTTTTCAATATTACTATTTTTGTTGATATATTAGCAGGTTGAAAGACTCAAAGTATACCTTATTCTTGAAAAGTCTTAAAATGTCAAATTGCAATTCAAAAGTCTGAAAACATATAATCATGGCCCTAGACAGCACTGGACAGGAATAAATACCAAAGATTTGGTGAACTTGCTATTCTCTGGCATATATTGTTAAGTTATCCCTAGTACAACTTGGAGTTGACATAAGCCTTGTAACAATCCATCCTTTAAGTTAGGTTGTTTGTTTGTTTGTTACGTTGAGATCTCCCGGACCATGCATCTTGCGGTCAAGTGCTTGGTATTGTCGGAAAGCCCCCAGGAAAGCCCTCAGCAAGGAGGGGGCACGGGCTTTGTTTCATGGCGTTCCGACCTTGGCTACATGAAAGCTATTGAATTTTAAAGTCTTTATGCATAAAAATATATAGAAAATTACTTTTATTTTGACATTGACTACTTTCTAGCACTCAGTTTGTGATCAACATTGACATTGAGTACTTTGTTATCACTAATTTGTGTTTTTCAACATGGAAAGGATAGTTTTTCATTAAGCATAATTTTTGTTGTTTTCAAATTGTATTAAGTTCTTCTGTTGTATTGCTTCATGTTTGTTGATAAAAATAAAATTGAGGTAAAACCCTAAATCAAATATAGACAAGTGAATGTCCTTGAAATTTTTTGTGTACATTTTTTTGGAAGATGAATGAAATTGCTATGTTGGTCAAGTTATTTCACATTTTTCAAAGCTTTTTAGAAAGAGTTATGATTGATGACATGTAAGTATGGAATTTTTAGGTCCTTGTGTGTTTCAATATTTTCTTATATACATGACATTGTTGACCTTCAATCACAAGCTATTTGAAAATTCATCAAACAGGCATGTTCCCTCATGCATGTAAATTTTGTATTCTTTTGTGTAATCCTTCTCCATTTAGTCTTTCACCTAGCTTCTTCTTCAATTTTGCTTTTTTCTTTATAAAGAATATAACCTAGAAAAAATCACATTAACATGAGAAATATAAGTAATGATAGGGTTTCAACAAGTAGGCCATGTCGACAAATTAAGTAATTATAGGGGTCCTTTAATTCTGACCTTGGAGCTAAACATCACAAAATTTAGAGCCTTCCCTTTGGCAACAATTATTATGTGATTATTGTTGTTTAATAGGTTTGCACAATACACAATTTAACACATCATTACAATGCATTACTTAACATATAGCACTGTTACAATGCATTACTTGCAACTGAAAGTAATACATCACAACAATGCAATAAATTGTAAAGTAATGCATCCTAATGATACAATAAATTGTATGTTGATCTTCAAACCCATGAAACAACAATAACCACATGATAACTATTAACAAACCATAGGTTCTAACTTTGTAATGAACAACACCTCTCCCAAAAACAAAATACCTCATTTCCGCACGTGGTACTCATAATATACATAGAATGTTCTTTTCCCCCCTCAAAGACATTAATCTACTTTCTCTATAATCATTACTTTGATCTAGCTCTAACTTTGTCTTTTTTTTAGTTTATTTAGCTTTGACTTTCATTGGTTTATTTAACCTTGGCTTCTTTGATCTACCTTTGTTTAGATAGATTCTACTTTGATCTAGCTTTGATCTTGTTTTTGCTTTAATATGTGCTTTTATTCTTCATGTTATATGTCATTTTTTATTTTGATGCGATTTTAAAGCAATTTTCACTAGGAATTAGATTTAATCTAATTTTTACTTTAATCTACAAGTGCCTCAACATCTGTTACGCAGACATTGAATTTCTTGCAATATTTATTCTAATATTGTCTATTGTATTTCATCTATTCAAGGGATCTAATTTCAAGAATCTAAGGATTTATTTTTTCAAGGAGACAAACTGAAAGGATTTCACTTGGAAGAAAATAGATGAAGCTCATTATTGTTGTTTCATCTATGACATTATAAGATTCTTAAAATTAAGGCTYGCCATTAGTTCATGAGTGTTGCAAGTGTATTGAGATCATTGTTGTTGCCTTTTTTTTCATAAGCAATATAATCATATTCAAATCAATGCAACTTGTAAATCCTACATCACTTCTGAACTAGGAACTTGATCCATACTAGAAGGCATTGTATTTGTAACAAACTCCTGAGCATAAAAAAAAGCACTTGATCATGAGGCTCTATCCTTGATAAACAACTAATAACCGAACCCCACATCCCCAAATCATAATTGTGTGAAGTAGTATAAATGGGGTTGTAGACATATTCAAAGACTGTAGTCGAGATGTGAGAATTGATGCCATAGTCTTTTTCTAAAGGACAAAGCGGCAATAAATGTCCTTCTTTGTCTATGGAAATGAATAAATGTCCTATTATATCCAAATTTCATTTCCCAATGCACATATCCTAATATATCATATTCTCTCATCATTAGACATTGATTATGAAATTCACCAAAAATTCTTTAGGTGAAAATTTTGGATTTCTTTTGAGAATTTCATTGATGTTGTACTTTGATATTTTCCTTTTGAAATGCAAAGTAACCCAAAATTGTTGTTGTCTTGTACTTGGAATCCAAGTTTAGGTAATTGGGTAAGAGTCACATAGAATGGAATTGAAATTGAAATAGAAAAGTAAAACACTCATTTGTGCCAATTAGTGGAAGGAGATCCCATGCCAAGAGTGTCCAAGATTTTTGGATTGAAATATAAAACTAGTGTAGATGAAGGATGAAATTGGAAGAAAGTTGTAAAGTTGAAGTTATTTGTTAATTTTTGAACAAAGAAGATGACTACATTAGTTTATCTTATGAGGGCATGTGAGAATAATTTACTAAAGTCTTACTATTTTAAGAATAATAAAATTGAAATAATCTTATATTCTAATAACTTTCAAGTAATAATATATTGAAGTTTAATAAATTTTGCATCATCACTAATAATATAAACTAGAGCTACACTTCATGTCTATAACTGTTGACTTCTCTTGTAATGATATAAATACTCATTTTTTTGCAATTATCTCTCCTTTCTATGTAAAAAAACATAGCCGTTGATTTGATATTGAATATGATACGAAATTCAAATACAAATATAAATATAAATACGAAATAAAAATATAAAATATTTACTATACAAGTATTGAATATCAATACCTTTAACCGTGAAAGGACATATAACCACTGTTTCCAAGCCTTCTTGCTCACCACTCAGTTTGTTGCCATTTTTGACCTATATTTGTATGAAAAAAATTATATTTATTTTTCAGAGATGAAATCACAAGTCTTCTCCACTCTCCAAAAATCTGAGATTTTTTTGAGAAAAATTGCTTTTTATGAGAATTTTTGAAGAGAAAGTGAAGAAAAAATCACATCAAATAGAAAATTACTCTAGAAAATCTGAAAATTTCACCATGTATGTACATTATAGTGTAAAATATTATGGTGCAAAATTATTTCCCGTGTGCTTCTATAATTAGAATTCAATAGACATTGAAAATACATCCAAATTGCAAATTGCAATAAAATATTCAATATTACGAATTTTTCCAAAATTCAAGTTGAAGTAGAAACCAGAGTAGAGGGCCTTCATTTCATTAGTTGGGCTCAAACTCAAAAAATATCATTTTTGTGGAGAAATTTCAGATTCACTAAAATACTCTAAAATGGCAAATTTTGCCATCTATTTTTTTTAATTACTTCTCAACTACATAAAAATAAACACTAATTAGAATAAAAACTCAATTTGATACTTTCCTAACTCAACATGAGAGGTCATAAAAAAAAAGTGGATGAAAAAACCATTGTTAAGGTCTTCAAATGACCCTGTCATCCAAACGTGAGAAAATGGCACTCGAGGATAAGATAGATTGTTTGTTTTGTTAGATTGATAAACTAAGATGTAACAAATTGTGAGGCTTTTGGAAGCAATCTTAGTACAATTCGAAACTTCTTGGCAAATAGAAGTGTTTGCACTTTGTTTTGTGGCATTTAAACCTATGGTGTGAAAGTTATTGAATATCAAAGGTTTTTATGAATCGAAAAATTAAATTAAATCACCTTTTATTTTGGAAAGTTCATAACTTTCACATTGGGTGTTCAAACACCCCAAAACAAAGCCCTTGCACTCTTTGGTGCACAAAGCTTTCTCTTGGTACCAATTTTTGGCATTTAAACCTTTGGTGTGAAAGCTATTGAATTTCAAAGATTTCATTAAAAATTAAAAGATTGCAAATTAACTTTTACTTTTACTTTTATTTTGGTTTATTAGTGATTGCTACCATAGGAGCTTTATAACAGTATAAATAGTGAAAAGGGGGAACATTAATTCTAAAGTAATATACAATTCATTCATGAACAACTTGAGAATCAAAAGCAACACGAGACACCCCAAGGAAAAAGAAACCAAACCAACAAAAAAAAATTGAAAAAATACGTATCTAGGTACTCTCGGAGACTTATACGTAGGCGTGTACGTATTCAGAACAACAAACGGAAGGACGACAACGAAGCTCTACAAGCTTCTTCAACAAACACACAAGGCCAAACGAAGGCTCGCCGATTCCTGCAGATCGTCTGTCCCTCTGGAATTTTTTGTTTTTAACGCAGAATTGAGAAATTAGACGAGGAAGCGGAAGCAAAGCCAGGTTTTCCCCTTGATATCAGGTTGCATCTCCCTCCTGGTTGGTAGCTTACGGTGTTGTGTATGTGAAGTAATTGGCATGATCGATCTTATTCCGCAAGTGTGTTTTTTTTTAAATTTTTTGTTCTAGTCTGTTTCATGCTTAGTTTTGAAGCGGTTTGAATCCAGAAATCGGCTTGTAACTCGGCTTGTAATTGGTACTCTGTTTATGATTACGGTGGGTGTCGTGATTACAAGGGGATATTGCATCTCGCGATTGCTTTCGATCTCTTTGAGCTATACTCAGAAATTAGGGCTTCTGTCGGTAGCAATTGCAATCAAAGGGACGTGTTGGTAATAATTGCGTCTGCTTTCATTGTTCTTGTTTTACATACTTAGGTTTTAGGGTTTTTTGGTTAGAACTTAAGATCGCCACCAATAATGCAACCTTGAGAATTGCGATGAAAGAGATGTCGTGATGGTTACTTCGAAGCCAATTTACGATTTGGGTCAAATTTTACGAAACAAGGTTGCAAATTCAACAAGATGTTGACAGATTTCTTTTATTTTTTACAGGTATGACGAACTTGTAATCGACTTTCGCCAGTGCTGAGAACGAAGCTCAGTAGATAAGGGAGTTTTCATTGATTGTGTGTGTGAGCTTTGGAGGAGGAGCTATGGCACAGCCAAAGGCGGGGAGGACGTTAGCAGATCTGGAAGATGCAGTGCTCCGCCGCGTGTTGCTGGTGACAGTTCGAGCGGGTAGCCAAGAGGGCCTGGGTTTGCCGATTTATTTGGAGCAGCTCTCTGCAGAGCTTCTGAGCGAAGGGCGTCCCATGCTTCTCTCGCGCGATCTCCTGGAGCGCGTGCTGATGGATAGGTTAAGTACTTACAATGAGGGCATGGAGGCACCCTTTCTCTACCTCGTGAATTGTTACCGGCGCGCTTTTGACGAAAGCCGGAAAGCACAAACCATGAGGGATAAAGCAGGTCTTGCTGTGGTGAACGACGCGTTGCAGCAAGTGAAAGATTTGACAGTGTCGTACTCTGTGCTCATGCTAGTGCATGCCAAGTATGGCATGTTTCCTCAGCCTCTGGACGTGGCTCATCTYGGTCCTGATGCGTTGTTACTGGCGTCGCTGATGGCGGATGGATCCTCCAGCGCAGGGTTTTATGCCACAAGCAGTGGTGTGGAGCCGCTGCCGTCCGGGTTTTTTGAGCAATTGCTGAAGCGGTTTGAGGATGAACCGGAAGGATTCAAGTTCGTCTTTGAGCATGTATTTAAGGATTTGCAAACGGCTATGACGAARGTGTCTCCGTTGGGCCCCTTTTTACCATGTGTGCGGACTTTGCTTATGTTGGTGTCGAATCCTMCCTTAGCGAAAGTGTTGGTGGAGCATCCAATGTGGAACCCTAAAGGGGCATATGTCAGTGGACGGACTTTAGAAATAAACAGCATTCTTGGCCCCTTCTTTCACATCAGCGTTTTGCCAGATATTTTACCTTCCGGAGAGCCTAACGTGAGGTAATCTCCTCCATTCATGTTTGGGGTTGCTTTACTTCATTGGATTGGTTAGGTTTCACTTTGGCAAGTATACTAATGGGGTTTTGAATACGCTGGGTGTCTGATTGCTGAAGACAACAATGTTTCTCTGATGTGGCGAGCCGCCGACAAGCTGATTTAATGTCTTCATTTGCCACTATAAAAACGGTCATGCATCAGCTTTACGATGGTTTACACGAGGTGATACTGAAGCTGCTTCGGACACCTGAGACACGGGAATCTATGCTCCAATACTTAGGGGATGTTATCCAGAAGAATGCTAACCGTAGCCAACTTCAGGTTTTCTCTGACTTTCARTTATGTTTTATTCGYACCGATGTTTGAAGAYCCTAGGCTGTAACCTTACAAGCATTGTTCCTTTGATGACAATTGGTATTTGATGTTGAGCTCTAGTGCAATTCCATGCAGTGCTGGAGTCAAATGACTATTTAGTAAACTGGATTTGGATCGGTGTTTTCAGGCAAATCCGTTATATGTTGCGAGCAGTGGAATGTTCGTGAACTTGAGCGCAGTCATGCTCAAACTTTGCGAACCGTTCCTGGATGCTTCTTCAAGCAAGAGAGATAAACTTGATGCTCGATACGTTCTTCAAGGAGGTCGGCTGGACTTCAGGTATGGAGCGGGGGGTGACGTTTTGTTCTTGATGTGCGATGCAAATTTCGAACTTCTAGTTTTTTTTTTAAGGTGTCAACTATTTTCAACAACTGCGGCGTTTGTTGAAGTAATTGTTTATGCGAAACTTCCATTTTGCTTTGCTGCAGTCATGAGGTCACAATCTTGTAAACGAGGTGCTATTGCTGATTGTGCGTCTAATATAATTCTGCTATATATACAGTGGATTGACGACAATCCTCGCCACTTCAGAGGAGTTGGCGAAATGGGTGGACAGTCGCAATCATGCTCGTACTGAAGGTTTTCGCCAGGTACAGCAACTTCGAGAGCAAGAAGAAATGCGACGTTTACAAACGGAGGAAGCTTCTACTTCAATGACAGATAGTTTGCAATCGTATCCACTGAAGTCCATGGCGTCTGCATCGTCGGACAATGTGAAGTTTACGTTCATCTGCGAATGCTTCTTTCTCACAGCAAGAGTACTCAATTTGGGACTTGTTAAGGCACTGTCGGAATTTAAATCTTTGATGCAAGTAAGCAGTCTGTGCMCGCAGTGTTGCTGTTGTAGATGACKATTCTAAGAGATCTTTGTAGCTCTGTTACTTTGTCCACTATTGTTTATACCATTGCAAGATAATGTTCGGGAATATCGCATGGTTTTCTGACCTGATACTTCGGGGAACTAAGCAGAACTTTCCTTACAAAATTTTACAAAATTTACCATGAACTTTCCTTACAAAATTTTTGTAAAGATTTTATCAGTGCTATCAGATCCCTGCCAAACCTTCAATCGCACGTTCTTGGACTAATGGAATTGAAAATTGATCAGCAAGTAGCTCTTCTAGTAYATTTATGTAGTTGACTTTCTAATGGCAAGATTCTGTTTTGGTGTAGGAACTCTCTAGGCGGAAGGAAGAACTCACGACATTGAAGAACATGCGTGRTGATGGAGCACCACCCCAGTTAGAACAAGACATTTCCCAATTGGAGGCAAMCGTTGAGCAACTATCCCAGGATCGTCTGTGTTATGATTCCCAGCTCCTCAAAGTATGGCTTATTTGAAATTTTSAGTTAGCCCGTTTGAATCTCTTTTCTCTATTTGGACAGCAACAATAATTACGATGTAATGGAAATTGTATTTTTAGATTCTGAATAATCCACAGCACGCCTGGGCATACTCGTATTTGGCATGATATCTCTCTGTTTAGTTCAACATTTTTATGGCTTCTGAGACATGCGGTTGTATGGTTGCAGGACGTTGATCTGCTGCAAGAAGCTTTGGCTTACTACAGGCTTATGATAGTGTGGCTCGCTGGTCTAATTGGTGGGTTTCGTATGCCGCTTMCAGCTCCTTGCCCTATGGAGTTTGCCTCCATGCCCGAGCACTTTGTGGAAGACGCCATGGAGTTGCTCCTGTTTGCATCTCGCATTCCGAGGGCTCTCGATGGTGTGAATTTGGTGAGTTTAGACTACCAAGACGTCCCAAATAAGCCTGCAAGTCATGTTTTTCAATATTTTCTCGGAAAACATGATTATAAAAGCATCTTGAATGAATGAATGTGTCTATAGAATGAAAGTGGACCCAGGGGTAAGCAGAATGTCCAATGGCATTTATTTGTTGCAATTTAGACGTCYAATTCCRTTGTCAAGTATTTTTTAATGTGRAAGTGGCTTAAAAAATGCAYSTACCTATYTGGTACGTCTGGAAACCGTAGAAGTCGGTAATCTTAAGATAATTTGTGCACTTACCTTAAACTTTGCATCACTTTCAAACTATGACTAGATGTTATTTCAGAATTTTCTCTCGCGTTTTATTTTATATATGCAAGGGTTTGTTAAGAGCTGAGGACTTGGTAAATCAGAAGTATTACAAAATCTCCGCCAAGTTTTGGAGAAYTTAGACGAAGTGAAAACGTGATGAGAGCTCTTGCTAGTCCAAATGGTTTTAATGACATTGATTTTTATGTGGAATTTATATCGTGCTGATTGGTAATAGTTTCGCCCTGGTAGTTCTAATGGTTTAACTTTCATGCTWCAAAAAGATCTGGATAGAACRRCAGTGMGTCATGTACTAWGAAAACTTTCTTACTTTTTCTGATMSTYTATCTGTGTATGATCTTCTTTTGCAGGATGAGTTCATGAGCTTCATTGTCATGTTTATGGGRAGTCCACTTCACATAAAGAATCCGTATTTACGAGCTAAGATGGTGGAAGTGTTAAGCGCATGGATGCCTTCAAAATGGTAAAGCCAATTTTGAAATCACAGCAAGACAGAGAACTTTATTCTTAGATATTTTATTCTACAACTTTATGAACAGTTTGCCTTCGGTGAACCTAATTGTATCGATTTTTCTATGCAGTATTTCTCCAACCTTGAGCAGCAGCATGTCATCTCTTTTTGAAGGACATCAGCTGGCTTTGCAGTATTTGGTGCCGAATCTTCTCCGACTTTACACGGACATTGAGTTTACTGGAGCTCATAATCAGGTAGGAGTGCCGTTTTGACTGAATCAGTTTCCTAAAATAGCTTGATGGAGAGGAAGTAATATTACTGCATGGTTGTTGTTCTCRGGGTTCACTTTAAAATAGTCGTGTCTCCTCTCCGCAGAGCTCGCATGATTTCACAGTTGATGTGCATAAATTTTTGTCGGATGTRGACAAATTYTTCCGATTTCGTTYATTTATTKAACKTTTGTTATGCTCTTTCGGTTGTGGTAGAAGAGTTSTCATGGTT
>VACF01002406.1:0-29357 GCA_006891605.1 Pleurozium schreberi | reverse complement strand
GSCMWTTTYYCCYTYYTYYTWWKGGKYCYTGCTTTGTACAYCTGTTTTTGTAYTGCAGTTTTACGATAAATTTAATATTCGTCACAACATTGCCGAGCTGCTGGAGTATTTGTGGGGTGTACCTAGTCATCACAACTCTTGGAAGCAGGTGCTGTTGACCTTTTTGGTTTTACCAYTGCTCTTCTCTTTTGGTTCGTGGAAGTGTTTTATTCCTTGCTRWGATATGTGACGTGTRCTAACMGCGGATGGTTTGTTTTTTCTCTGAACAGGTTGCCGCTAAAGAGGAGAAGGGTGCGTATTTGAGGTTCCTGAATCTCCTGATTAACGACAGTATCTTTCTCCTGGATGAAAGCCTGAAGAAAATACCGGAACTCAAGGAAATGGAAGCGCAACTGGCTGACACATCTGTATGGAGTAGRCGACCKGCTCAAGAAAGGCAGGAGAGGGAGCGCCATTATCATCAACAGGAACATGTATGATCTTCGGGTGGATGCTTGTACTGGATTCGGAGCTAGCAATATTATTCTGATTGTGGTTTGCATTCATTTTAGTGCTCTTTAATACCTATTTGTTCCTTGTGTCTTGCTAATAAGCAACCTTTTGTGATGCATGTAGGCGGTTCGGATAGACATGATGTTGGCAAATGAGGATGTAAAAATGATTCAGTATACATCTGCTGAGATCACAGCRCCATTCTTACTTCCTGAAATGGTACGCTCATCCTTCTCAAATCTTTTTGGGCATTTTGAGATTTTCGAAGGTGGATCTGCTTTTCGTGTATTCCCGTATCTGAGACAATGACATTTTGATGTGGGCAATCATGCTTTACAGGTTGAGAGGATAGCGGCCATGTTAAACTATTTCTTGTTGCAACTAGTCGGACCTCAACGCAAGACCCTGAGGTTGAAAGATCCTGAGAAATACGAATTCAGGCCTAAGGAGCTGCTAGCACAAGTATGTTCTGGAAGAAACTTTTTTTGTTATTAAAGGCTTGGTAGTTATTTGGTTGGTCTCTATGCTTCTCTGAGCTGGTGTATAAATATCCATCTCACATGTTCTGGTTGGGCTTGCTGTGTGGCAGATTGTAAATATATACGTGCACCTGGATAGGGGCGATTCTCAAGGGATCTTTGCAAGAGCAATTTCCAGCGATGGTCGCTCATACAGGGATGAGGTAAAACTGCTTTCCTGGGATGTGTGTGTCAGTTTGAGTTCTTGAGAAACGCTCTTTCTTACAAAGACACTCGAGAGTAATATACTGCTACTCTTTTGTATCTTTTGTTGGGTTCTTTATATCAGATGTAATCGCAGGCTATCTAATTGCTTGATAAGATGCTATTCGAAAGGGTAACTGTTCTCTTCAACTGCAAGTCAACGATTCTAGTTCCCTTCTTGAGTTCACCTCTTCTGTTGCAGTTGTTTACAGAAGCTCTTGGAGTTCTCAAAAATCTTGGTGTCCTGAATATGCAAATGCTTGAAGATTTTGAAGCACTTGGTGCTAAAACGAGAGCGAGTTCACAAGAAATGATGGATGAGGAAGCTTTGCTTGGTGATATTCCTGAWGAATTTCTTGACCCTATTCAGGTATTTCCAAGCAGTCAAACTACCTATTAGTGTATATTGCAATTACTTGCTGACATGCCTGATTGGTATAATTTCTGTTGTCGGCTCTCCTCAATTTATGTGGATTGTTTTCTGTTGTGCAGTACACATTGATGACGGATCCAGTTATTCTTCCCTCATCGAAAACCACTGTTGACCGGTCTGTTATACAGAGGCATCTTCTAAGTGACCAGGTAATTTTTGAAGCTASGCACATCCTCTAAATCAGTCAGTAGCACATCATTCCTGTTTTTTAGCATAATGGCAAATTGTTGAGTTGTCTCAGATCTTTTTCACATTTCGTGCAGACGGACCCATTCAACCGTTCGCTCTTAACTGCTGACATGTTGATACCCGACTACGAGTTGAAGAGAAAAATTGACGAGTATCTTGCGAGTCACTCAAAGAAGTGACCTTTCCTACATTGACCCCATTTCAATTATGCCCCATTTCTTGAGTTGATATGCTGCAATGCCACGATCTGCGCTTTGGAACGTGGATAGTTCGAATGRGATAGGCGAGAAAATGGTCCCTGCACTTGTGAGGAGTTGCTTCCAGTTTTGAGTGGGAATATCTCAATTATTGAAATGAGTATTACCTACTTACGCACCGTTTTCTGTGCAGCATAGCAATCTGATCTTGCATCAAGAGTGGTAGCTAGATTATTGTTACTACTATATTAATGTAAGCATCGACCTTTYTGTCTTTTTTCCAATTTTTTTTAGACATGTTGATTGTTGGAAGGTATCCAGGAAGGACCAGCTCATTTAGGAGTTCATTTGTGACTGAATGAAAGTTATAATCAATGTACTTTAGGGAACATAAAACCGTTGAAATTGTGGACAACTTTTGGGGACTCACGCTACTGTTGCAACCCCTCTCTTCAACTCTTAAAATCCATAATGCTGAGTTTCACTTTCTTGTTGGCTAGTCAAAAAAGGGTTACAACCCATAATCTTTCACTKTGCAGTAACATTCATAAACCTCTTGAAGGTTCTTGAGGTTATTCACTTTGTTTTTCTTGCCAACGATTGCACTCTTGGCTTCTAAGCGTCAAATCTCTTCAACTTCCATTCAATTGTGGTCAATTTTTTGTAAAATATCTCATTGTCATTTGTAGTCCTTGTATTTTTGTTCATCCAGTGCGAGCTCTTTCTACTACAAAGATGTTATCTTTGTTTGGATTTTTGTTCAACTAGTGCAAGCTCTTTCCTCTATAAAGATGTTTTTCTTTGTGACTAGAAATTGTATGAGCTAGTCTTTCTTTTAGTGACATTTTTTTCTAGGATCATATTTGATCTAGGTGATGAATGATGGCCTTTTCTTTTGTTAAAATGGTGTATTTTAGAGTGCCTTGATTGTGACTTTCAAGTGTCCTTTGCTTTAAAAACTAAGGATTCTATGTATTCACAATTTTGAAAGCTACAAGTAGCATAGATTTGAGGTTTCAACTTGACACTATCAATATCACACCAATTTCAAACTAATTTTAAACCAATTTTACACCAACTCCATTTGCAAGAATTCTTGTTGATAAACGTGTTGCATGAAAATCAATACTTGGCATGAGATCATCAAAGCTTTTCTTTGGTGGTGAACAAGAAGATTGTGGAATTGGTCTTAGCCACTTGCGTCATGATGGTCACTTTTGTGCCCCTACCAAACTCAAGCATATAATAATGCACAAAGACCAACGCACAAACCAAAATCGCTCTAGAAGTGCAACTACAAAAGAAACTATTCCATATGACATTATTGATGATGACAATGAAAAATTACAATACTTGGGAGACCCCAAAGAAGATGGGATTGAACTTGGGCAATCTAAAGATCAAACGGAGGGGTGCTTCAATTTGTCATTCCATCTCCTAGGAATTCAGCCACGTACAAGTCTCAACTCTATTGCCTTACTAGCTCATATGTTGGAAGGAAATTATGGAGATTTGTTCCCTAAGTTCCATTCATTTTCAAAATAGTCGAATTCCATTTAATTTTTTCATAGTTTACCATCATGTCTCAAAAAATAATACACTTATCAAGATTCAGAGTAACTATGTCTTGGCAAGGCATTTTTCATAATCTATAGTATTGTGCAAGTTAAGCAAAGGTACAATAACCCTTAATTGACTAAATTATGATCCTTGCAAAGTTTAAATAGAAACATTCAATAGTGGAAAAAAATCCAATTCAAAACATTTTGGTATTATTGGATACCCTCAATTGGTTGATTATTAAAGAAAARAAACTTACTCTTAAGATATGCTTAAATAGAATAGCAAGATGGCTAGATTTCTTACATATATTTTGATTTTTTATTCTTATTGGATTGATTTTAAACTTAAGATAAAATAAATCTTTTGCATTTAGCTCACAAACTGAACTTGTGGATTTAAAGTTAAAAATCACATCCATATGGTTGAATACTTGAATTCAAAACTTTCATCATATTATACATAATCATTAAATTTGAATTAATTTCCTTCTCTGTTTTCTCTTATAAAATTAAAATAAGAAATGTTTTTATTAAATTTGAAGTGGATACATTTAGCTCATGGAAACATTATACTCATGAAAACATTGAAAGATAAAACATTTTTCTCATTTGCATCACATAGATATTGAAAGGGTTAAGGCTTGTGTAGAAATGAGTACATGGACCTTAAGAGTCTTTGGGATTAAATGATCATGGAAAATTTTCTAATGGCATAGTTCATGTTCTTACTCTTGCAAATTAAACCAAAGTCCTTCTAAGATTATGAATRCCAAAAATGAAAAGTATTGGGAACTTAAAATATTGTTTAGTTTGGCTCAAATACAATTTTGTACCAAACTTAATATCTACGCTTAAATTGGCTAGAACCAAATTTTTGAAGTTGCTTTGGTCAACTTGGATCCATCATTTTTTACATATTTGTATGTCTTCAAATGTCATGTGTATTCATGTTACTCTGAATAGGTTGTCTCAAGCATTATTCCTACTACGTTAGTGAATTTCTCCTCCTAACATTTTGCCTCCATTGGAATTGCTTAGTTGAATTCGATGGAGAATGGACAACAAGTGAACACAAATTTTAATATAATTTGTTTGGGATCCAGGAAAATGGAGAACCCAATTGTGCCATGTTGGAGGAGGCAAATCCATACCAAAAATGGGTGTTGCCTGGCCACTACCATCTCCATGCGTCTCACTAGAGTCGTCAACGTGTAGCTCATTTGACTCCCTTTTGTCTCCCCAAAGCGGCCGGATTGACATTGAATCATCGCCGCCATCATCATCGTTGCCATTAGATTGTTCAAAGAAAAAAGAATCAACAGGCAATAATACAATATAATTTGAGTATTATTTACTCTTTAATAAACATTTCTCATGTTAAATGATGGATCTATTGGTATAAAGGTTTCAAGTTTATGATGGTATTCATTGAGGGGATGCTAGCATGTGAGCTCAAAATCTATGAGCCTACGAACCTAAGAGTCTACATTATAAACACCTTCTATGATTATAGGTACCTCTGTTATATATAGATTCTTTCTATGTTATAGTGTATCTATATTATAGGTGCATATGTTATATACAGCTTCAATGGTTGTAGGTATATACCTCCAACTAGATTTAAGGCTTGTAGGCTCACATCTTTGTGCACTCACGCACTAACATCATTGGTATTCAGYCCATAACAAATGAAGTGTGTTACAACATTATAAAAAACTATTAAAATCGCAGGAGTTGCCACCCCAGATATTACTTATGAGGATGTGGATCAATTATCACCCCGGCAATATGGATTGTACGACATGGCAAATGCTGCCTGGAAGGATCGCAATTCAAGGCATCGTGCAAGCCAATTCTTGACTATGGATGAGAGAAATATAAACCACTTACCAAGGAGTTGTAGTAGAATTAGGCCAACTAGTACTCCAATAGCTAGGGTGGTTGTTTTGGCTTTGCAAGATGTACACAATCAAATGATAGAGAAGGCTCAAAATCTAGTGACGGCTACGCAACTTGATACCATGAAAGCTAGTATTCTRAGCCATGGTTTTTACCCACGTCTTATAGATGCCTACATTCAACAACACTCCCAAGGTGAGCTCTCACAGTCTCGGTCAAAAATTTGAATCTAGTRTTGAATTGGTATTGACATCAAATAACTTGGCTCATAGGCCTTTTCTTCACAAACAACTGAATTTAAAATGGGCCCACTTGGTTTGGCCACTCATTTATTTGGATTTTATAGTCAAGCCTTGTATAGACAATGGAATTGAATCAAAACTCAAAGATTCCCATTTCTATTTGAAAGTTCATTGAAATCTAAACTCAAAAAATGGAGTTATTAATTGTATTTAACAAATTCTACTTTAATGCAACTACTAAGTTAAAAGCTCCCCTCCCTTGCAACTTAATTCATTTTAGAGACTAGGGTTGAGTTCTTAAGCAACATCAATTCAAATGACAACTAGACGTGCTTAAATCTTTTGACTTTATCGAGAAGTAGTAGGTACCATTTATATTTCCTTGATCAATATATCATTCCTGGAAGTGATTTTTTAGAAATTTTGGTATAGATATCTAGAAAGATTTTTGGATACATGAGTTGACTTGTTGGGACCAAATTTCAAATATTGGAGTCAGAGTTTAGACCACCATAAGTGTTAGTGAACAACACCATTTCCATTCAAAAAATGAATGTCATAGACATTTTTTCAAGTCATGCTCTATTGCTTTTTGATAAGCCAAACCATGCATTTGAGTAGATGAATTGTTGTTGGTAAAAGACAAAATTGTTATAGATTTTATCTTATTTTATTACCAACACTATAGATGTATAGTGGCCCTCCACCCCAGAAAACACCATTGGTTTAACCCCTAAAGGACCAAGCTCCGTTTTTTTGGCAACATAGCAATTTGGGGCAGCTAACTAAATCAAAATAGAATGATTCAAAGTTCCCATGTATATATAAATGTAAAGAACCATTTTCAAATTTTAATTTTTTCAAAAAGTGCTTTTTTAAGAAATTTTCTGCTCTACCCGGGCTGCCCAAAGTTCAAAGAAAATCACATATCATGCAATAACGTTTATAATCATGGAGTCAAAAGTTATCAAAATTGTTGTGCATTAAAGATACTCCTTGGACACATGTTGTGTGAAAATTCCAAAGAGGTATAATAAAAATTCCATTCATAGTGAGCTGCCCCAAATTGTTGTGTTGCCAAAAAAACTTAGCTTGGTCCTTTACGGGTTAACACCACCATCATTTCTCCATAAACATCTCCAAAACCAATATATATGTAACTATGTGGAAGAAACAATTTTAGAATCTCTACCAAAAAAATCTCTGATCCTTCGTAACTTTTGAATATCCAAAGGCTAGGTTCTTTCATGCATTTGAACCTCTTTTGACTTGTCAAGAAGAAAATATGAAAATTTGGTTAGTCTAATAAGGTAAACCACCCCATTGCGGTTAGAATTGGAGTAGGCCCCATTGTGGTCAAAATTGTAATGGTGGTCTACATTTGAGAATCCAAGTGTACACCACCATTACAAGTTTGACTACAATGGGACCTACTCCAATTCTAACCTCAATGGGGTGGTTTACCTTAGTAGTAACTAAACACAAAAGCAAAAAAAACTAAGTGGTGGTTTGGGGCTGGGTGCCCACCTTGTTAGCTTTTGTTTGTCGCAAGACACTAAATCGTGCCCATGAAATAAGCCCTGCAAGATAATGTTTGAGGGTAAAAGTGAAAAATAGTCCCCTATATTGAGCTGTCACTAGGGTATGTTCTTAACCTATGCTAGCTAATGTGGGGTTTCTGATTGAAAATCTGAATTCAGAAATTGCAAAAAAAAAGTTGTGCGAAAACTAAAAAATTCGTGCATTTTCCCCTGCTATAAATCTAGCCTGCGTGGCCCATTTCATGGGCACGATTTATTGTTCTGCTTGTTTCAGTCCAGACGGCTACTCAATTCATATCTGAAGWTGATGTTTTGCATTGATGAAGGTAGGCGCGTCCCCCGAAATTAAGCAAAGGTTGCAAGATTTGCAAGCCCAAGTGCGGGCTTGGGAGCCCTCCAACACCAACAATTTCAATGCCAATGAAGCTGTGGTAGTACTCATTCACTATCTCTTGATTTTGCAAAGAACGTGACTGATACACTAAATTCGGTGTTTTTATGTTATGTTATTTTATTCTATTTTATTCTATTCTAGTTATTTATTTTTTATAATTTTATTTTATAAGCAAAAAAAATTCTTCTTGTTTTTAGTTTTTAGATGGTGTAAGATAGAACATCCCATTGCAGTCAAATGATCCATAGCTGTCACCTAATGATCCCATGACGTTTTTTCAGGCCATAATCAATGTCTAACCTAACACCCATGGAGTGATTAGTGACCTCATTAGGAGCACCCTAATTTTTGATTGTAACTCATTGTAGGACGTGACTTTCCAAGGCCTTCCACATTAAAAATTATTGTGACGGCTTTAGGTGACTTAGTTGAGCATATTGGATACAATATTTGTTGGTTATCAAGTAGCCTACTAACTCATTTTAAAAATTCATGACAAATTCATATTGTGTCTAAAAAATATAATTTCAATTGCTCTCACTATTTCTCACACTTGTCATTACGTGGGAAAAAATTTTGAAAAATGGCATGAAGGTAGACTCCAAATTCTAACCACAATAGGTTGTTTTACCTTGTGTAAGGGAGAGGCACCCAATAGCGTCCCTGTACCCAATGGCATCAGATTCTACAGAGCATAACCATTTCAGATTATAAATGTAGGTAGGCAGTACATAGCTTATTTCTTTGACCTGAAATAATAAGCAGTCTACTGTCCCGCTACATTTACCTTCTAGAATGAATCCATGACCTAGAAAGGGACGGCATTGGGTACATGGATGCCATGGAGTGCCTCTCCCTTAAGCTTATGCTCAACTGGTTTCCGCAAGCTAAGAGTGATCGTTTGTGCATGAGATGATATCAGAACAAGTTTCATACCATGATCACTACGCACGAGGAGGATTTGGAGAGACTGTTCCAAAAGTCCATGAGGTTTTGCGACGACCTCGAACGAGAATTGGAGACATTGAAGTCGAGAGCTTCAAGGGCATCGTCTGCTATTCGCATTCCAGGAGTGCATAACCAGCGTCCTTGAGGTATATTTAATTAGTACTCCCTCAGTCCCACTAAAAGCTTCTCAAATTCTTCCAGCAAAGACTGTAAATCATCGTGATTAGGAAGCTTTTAGTGGGACTGGGGGAGTAGTCAATTCCAAGCTTTGTTTCTCAAGGTCAATTACACCCACTACAGTGAGATCTCGTTCATATTGTATTTTTCTAAGGGACACTTCACACTAAGGCCAAAGTTCGAAAGGCCTTCAATTTCCACCACTGCTAAATTATGGGTTTCTAGTAATCTGATTGGTGGAAATCGACGGCCACTCGACTTTTGGTCATAGTCATAGTGTAAAGTGGCCCTAATACCACATCCTCAAAGTGTAAGGTACAAATTTGTGATCTCATCTTGTTGTGCTTATAAGGGGGGCAACCCATTTCTAATCAAATAAGCAATTATGCATTTTTTGTAGCGCAAGTTTTTTGAATGTGGAATTTTCCCCATGTACAACAATAGAGTTCGGAAGGATTGCATTTTTTTTAAATCTTATTACTTAAAACAAAATTACTATGAATTTTTTAATGGAAGATTTTCTTTGACATGTAATGGTGATCTAGACCTTTCTATTTTTGACCATAGGCAAATTGCAAAATTGACCAACGGATGATTGCAATATTGAGACCCTTGCAACCAATCATAATGAGCCACGACTACTCAGTGTGGGGACTGCGCCATAACTTCATGGAAAGACAACAATCTATAGATTGAAAATGGGGGAGGGGGTGGTGGAAATGGGGTGCCTCCCTTACTCAAAGTATATTCATGTTTAAGGTAAAACTGTCCATTACCACCATCCATCCAATTCCGAGACCTAGGGAACCCTTCCATTTGCGTCAATGATTCAAACCATTATCACAAACTTATAATTCTTTTAACATAATGGCAATGCACTTGGATAATGGACACGTCATCCCTTGCTTTAACAAGGATATGATCATGCTTTATGAAGCCAAGGTCTATTCATGCTTTTAACACTTCACGTTTGAAAAATCACAAAACATGTATTTTTTGTCAGATTGTCTTCTTTCTTTGTGCAAATGAATTTTCTCAAACTTTTATATCTTTAAAAAACATGGGAGCTAACAAGGAGCTTCTTCAAAGTACCTAGGTAGAAAAATTTGTTTGGTAATGAGTAGTTCTACCTTAATCCTTCCCCCCTAGAATTCTTTGACTATGTTTTCACCAAAAAAGTTCCAACTCCCATTTCTAGTTAAAGTACCAAATTTAAGTAGAAAAAAAAACATTTTTGGACACATGTAACCAAAGGATCTTCTAGTACATTGGTTTAAGAAGTTGTAAAAAGAATATAAATTTTTCCACCATGTGAATTGCAAGATATTAGCATTTGAGTTGATATAAATCATTTTTTTGGCCCTGCAAAAGACAAGGCAACTACACTTTACAAGGTCATAATTTTATGAAAAAATGTCCAAATTGGTGGAGTTTTTTGGATTCATTCTCCAAAGCAAGTTGTCAACATGCTTGAAAATTTTCAAATCATTTGAAATTGTATAACATATAGGAAAAAAAGATTAAGTAGAAAAAAATAGAGAATGATTCAAACTACTAAATTGTTAAGAATCTAGTTATGGACTTGAAATCTACCAATGTCAATAGTTTAACATATCATGGCAAACCCTTGGACGTGTTATATAGTGTATTTTCAAAAATTGTGATGTTCGAAAATTGCTTACTTAGCTCACTTCATATATTTCAAGTTAAACTATCCTTAATTTAGCTTAAAGTTTTTTTTATTTTACATTTATTAGCCTTGGACTAAAGGAGAGGAAGCTTTGCATTGATAGGCCTTTATTTTTTGGTTTTTAAAAAAAGTGTCAAGATGGCAATTACTTAAAATTTGGTGGAGCATTTTATTTCTTCATACATCCATTTTTTGGATCAAAAAATACTTTTCAAGCAAATTCAATCATTTTTTCATCCAAATATCAATTTCATCCATATTTTTTATAGACATGAAAAATCTTCCGGAAAAAAAAGTTGAATTTTATCTAGCAAAAAGTTGACATCTATTTTGAAATGGTGCAATCTATCACCAATGCACCATGGTGCCAAAAAAGGTTGGCATTAACAAACCTAAGGGACTTTGAATACCGCATTAGATGAGAAATGAGGCCTCTAGAGGGCCGTTTCAAGCCTATTCCACTTATTGTTCTCAATGCAGTGATGGAACGGTTGGCTGTTGTTACAAAAATAATTACAAAAAGAAAAAAAAAATGGTCATCAAATGCTAAGAGAAGGGCAAATTTTATTTATTTATTTAAAAATAATAATAATCTGACGTAGCAGTCGCTTCGCCACGTCAAGCTGGTGCTATAGTGTTACGAAATTGCAACTGGGAACTTGCAGCCCTCCTTGGGCCTCAAAAAACATCTAATGGTCAATCTTGTAAAGAAAATTTGACACATCACCTTGTAAATGGTGTGAGGTGAGGTGTTTTGAATCTCAAGGATCTAACGTGAATATTCAATTTTGGCACCTTAGTGCCAAATCAAACCTTCAATTGGGTATGCCAAGAGTGCTAAGCTTAATAACCCTCGAATGCTTCGATGTTCATTTGCAAGCATGTAAAGCCCAAATCGCAGTGACTCTAGTTCAAAATTGGATTGGCCAAATTGAAGTCATAGATTTTATGAACACAAAATTTTCAAGAAATCACCATGTCAAGAACCTCATTTCAAATCCATTTCAACAAATTCTACTCCAAAAAGGATAATATTTTTATTATTATCAAATATTGAAGGAATTTTAAAAGGAAAATTTCAAAATTTATAACATTATATTGGTGATAGTATTGGTGAATCTAATCATATGGATGGAATCTACAATTCTTAGTCTGCAACTTTCATTTGTATATCAATTCCGAAATATGCTTTCAAGTAGCACTTTATAATGATTTTTATTAAATCGTCAATTTTGGAGATGAATGAGGATGTTTGCGGGTTAATACACAATTAGGCATCTAATTACACAATTTGAAATTACTCACTTTTCCCCCATTGGGCACTAGAAAAATTGTCATCCTATTTGAACGATATCAATTTCAAATTTGCATTGTTAATTTGTACTGTACAGTGGCCTTCAATAAGTCTTGCAACCCCATCTCAATTCTCATGCAAACACTCTAATTACAAAATATAATTGTGGCAAGTAAATTTAGATATTTGATTGAGATTGTTTGGCCTTGGACAAGGTGAGTCATGTACCTTGTTGTGACTCATTCTACTTTTTAGAAATATTTCTCTTGTAATATGTGGTTAATTTTGGAAACACTAAGTTTAGTTTGAAGGCACAATGCTACATTTGAATAATCTCATATTACGAGATCATAGGTGGTGAATTTCAACTAGCTTTGGAGTTGAAAAGACCAACATTACTGGAGACGCGCTTCTAGTGATTGTTGCTTGTAGACGTAGCCTAGGAGTTTTGAGAGCAAAATTGATGTTTGTCTATAATATTGTGTATGTGATATTGCTAGGAGTTCTATAAGCAAACTTTGTGAAATTTTAAGTAGTGTTAGTTAACTTTGCACTACGATATAGTGTAAATCTCATTGAATGGCCACCACATTCTTTTGACCTCAATTCCATAGAAAACATATGGAAGTAAGTCATAGATCAAGTGCAAAAAAGATGTAGATCCATAGCAAAGATCAAATGCAAACACTAGTGAATTTGGCATGGGAGGATATACCTCAAAAAGTATCTAAAGGTCAATTTCTACAAGGCCAAACCAAATGCAAGCTCTAATAGTAGCTCAAAGTGGTAGTACCTTATGGTAGTGGATGTACCACTTTATTGCAAAATAGTTGCTAGTGAGCAAGACAAAATGTAAAATTTATGTTATAATAGGCTTCTACAATACTATAGCTTCCTAGTGATACCTTGTTTGACATCGTTTGTTGAATTGTTTTTAGTTCATGACCTTTGCCTTAAATGTGTATGAAAGAAGATTGCAAAACACATTAAAGACACATAGAAAAAAAATTTGCCTACATAGTGTGAGTTTTTGTAACATGAAAGATGTGAACAATGATGTTTCTTAATTAAATGTGCAATCAAATTTTTAAAAATCATCACAGTTATTTTTCATTTAATTATTATGTAAACCCGTGAAAAAGAAATAAATGAATTCACCAAAAATGGAATTACTATTTTGGACATTAAAATTTCACTTGTTGGTTAAGATTCTATAAAGCAATATATTTAATAGGATAGTTTTGATAGGATATTCTTAAAAGTGAGCTTAAAAGGAAAAGTTTGAAGGACTTCATAGTGGGGTAACAACTAACCACTGGGGTTGCAAGACTTATTGGATGGTATTGTATAGTACGGCATGTGCTCAACATTGACTGTTATTTGGTCACTCGCTGGAGTCATGTGTCACTACCACACAAGTACCAAATGTTTTTTCAAACTTTGATTTCAAGTAGATTCTACAAACCGATGAAGAGCAATCCCATGGCAACTTGAGATATGATGCAAACTAGGTAAGTAGCCAAGCCTAGCCATTTTAATTGCCCATGGCAACTCAAGATATAGTGCAAATTGGGTAAGTAGCCAAGCCTAGCCATTTTAATTGCCGCATGGCAACTCAAGATATGATGCATACTGGGTAAGTCTTCAGGCCTAGCCATGTTAATTGCCCCATGGCCAAGCCCCCAAAAGTGGCCGGGTAGGTCAAATTTGATCAAGATCCATCCAAGTGGAGAGCCTCCACAATGACTTGGTATGATTTATTTATTTATTTTTAATTACAAGTTTCGAGGCACTTTTAAATTGAAAACTCTTTTGCCTAGTTGGCACTAACCAGGTGGCACCTTGAAAATCAAAGAAAATAATCCAATTTCCTGTGTTTGTACCCCGTGTTGGAGGTGGAGCGCAATTATGAAACCAAGCCTGGCCTCATTTTTTTCACTCGGCAAGTGGTCCCTAGCCAGGCCTTTTTCCGGCACCAGGTGTGGGGATGCTCTAAGTCAACACGTAGGTCGCTTTGTACTCAACATTTTCCAAATTGACCATTATAAGGATAGTTACACCTTCTTCACTGCACGAAAATTCTTTGCAGAATGAGAAAAAAGAAGACCCTATGGAAAACTTGTATTCATGAAGGTATGACACTCCTTAGATGTGAGCAAAGAATGGAGGGTACAAACACTAAAAGTCATGCAAAAACACAGCAATACAACAGAAGGAACCAACAAGAAGGCAACGGAGCAAAATTTACTTGTCCCATGAAAGCTTCTTCACATTTATTAGTCACCTCTAGAGGTGAATAATGGACAAGAATAAGTTTTTGCAGAACAGGTGTATTCTTACGCTCAGAGCCTTTGGGAAGCCAGTTGTAATCTGCCACCGACGGTGAAATTCTTCAGAGAATGCTCGTTGACAGTGAAATTCTTGTGGTGAAATTCTTGTGGTTGGTAGTCTTGTATTCTTCCTCTTCCAATGAAATTCAGTTTCATTTGTGTCATAAAAAAAAGAAAAAAAAAAAGAAGGGTGTGACTACCCCTATTGGATGCCATGACCTATTAATTGATGCAGGTTGTTTGCATTTGGGGTTGACTTTAGCAAGAGTTAAGCTTATACTATCCCTGGCAAGTGGCAACCATTCCCACACCTCCTCTACCAAGAATTTTCAAAGCTGGCCACGAACCCAAGTACCCAACCAACTAACGTCCAACCCCGATCACCACCAGCCGTTGACCACAATGAAAATCTCAGCAACGTAATTGCAACGCAATTGCAACACTACTCAATTTTTCACAGCAATCCCAAATGGACTGACTGAGATCAATCAAATGGACTGACAAATGGAAATATATAACATTTCATTCGTGTCAACGAAAAGAAAAGAAATATATAACATTTCATTTCTACCCCCCATAAACAAAAAAAAAAAAAAAAAAATAGAACAAATGAACACTTAAGCTTGCAGCAATGGTAACAAATGTCTCTAAATTAGCACAACTAATGACTCCTAAGAAACAAGGATTGTGATTCCCAAAGCAAGGCTTTTTCTACAAATTTTGGAACATAGCTAGAGTGGCAATGACAATGATATTGTTCTGAAGTTGACCATACAATAGAACCTCTCTAAAGCAATAGGATTGGGACTGGTCTAACACATTACTTTAGAGAGGTTGTTACATTAAGGAGGAGCATGATATTCATGTGTAGTTAGTATTGGTAGGCTAGGGGAAGCAATCGACATTTTCTAACATGTCTTAATTGGTTTTGAGCATATTGCATTCCGGAGGTTCTAATGTAGATAAAAGGTGTTAAATTGGATGGAAAATGACTCAACTTACATCAAAAATGGTCAAATGGATGCAAGTTTTGCAGGTAAGATGACAAAGAGTTCGCTCGCAATGTATCATTTCTTAACATAGATTTTCCACTGTAGCTTTTTGTTCCACCGAAAAAGAAGGAGGTGCACCAGAGTGTTAAAACTGAGTTCTTAGGGCCACTTCACACTACGGCACAAGGTCGAGAGTCCGTCGATTTCAGCCAATCAAATTTCAGCAACCCAAGAGTTTGGCCTCTCGACCCTTCACACTATGCGGCACAGTCCAAAGTCCGTCGCCCTCAAAATTGCCTACATGGCAGCCAAATGCCTACATGGCGATGGAATTCGACGGACTCTCGATCAAAGTTTGGGTCGCCATTTTTTGGCGACCCAAACTCTGATCGAGAGTCCGTCGAATTTTCAAGAAAAAGAAAATCAGAAATATTAGAAATTGTCAAAATCTCTGCCGTTAGATTGTTTTGTTCTACCGAAAAGACTGTTTTGGTAGTAGTAGGTAGGAAGGATGCTCCCTCCCTTTTGTTATTTTGTTATTTTGTTATTTTGTTATTTTGTTATTTTGTTATTTTGTTATTTTGTTATTTTGTTATTTTGTTATTTTGTTATTTTGTTCCAACGTAAGTGTGAAAAATTTGAGATGGGGAAAGTGCTCACAGTTCATACATACCAGTAATCTGCACCTATTCCTAACGTTGGGAACCGTGCGAATAGGTCGTTTAATGATTACTATGAATCCTTGTTTCTTTAGGGTTCAGGATTGGTCATGTAAATGTTTCCAGGGAATGTGTTTTGCGATTTCGGGATTCATTGTTCGGTGGTGTGAATTGTTGCAGTGCCTCCGCTTATTTTGTGATTACGACTTTGAAGAATTTGTCTCGGGATGGTCGTACTGTAATTGCGTCGATCCACCAGCCCAGTAGTGAAGTCTTTGATTTGTTCGAGAACTTGTTCTTGCTCTCTTGTGGTCAAACGATTTTCTTCGGTGCGGCTGCTTCTGCTCATGAGGTAAATGATCCATACCGGACATCAGAACGTCCCCTGCGAGTTTCGATGCAGGGCTTAGGGTTTAAGGCCTTCTGTTTCTTACAGCGGTTATGACTTTTATGACATGATGCAACTTGTTTTTGTCCGATCTTTTCTTTTCTTCGACCAACACATGCAGTTTTCCTAACCGACTCCGGTGGTACAAAACCTCGTCCAAAATGAATTATGGTTTCCCCAATATGATCAATTGAATTGGTTATTTTGAAGCCGTACCCGTGTCTAAGGAGATTAGTCTGGTTCTTGAGAACTGTGCTGATGATTGATCTCTTTGATTCGCAGCACTTCGCGGCTTCAGGATTTCCTTGCCCACAACTTCGGAACCCCTCCGACCATTTTCTTCGAACAGTGAACTCTGATTTCGATAGAGTGAAGTCGAAGATCAAGGGTTCGTTCAAACACAGGGTGAGATTTATAAACACAGCCTTCCTCCTTCTGAATCAGCTAGCCACCGTTCTGCTTAGCAACAACAATTCCAGAGACTAGTTTCACCAAATGAATTGAAGTCGTTTGGATAAGTTACTCTGTGGCCTGAAAATCGTAATTATTTTTGCAGGATTTGGAMGCCCGGAACCATGAGCTTGTAGCCTCTATGACGGCCAACCAGGCCGTGAAAGTACTAGTGGAATCATATTTGAACTCGGAGTATTATGGAATGGCGCTCTCTCGAATGCACGAAATAAATCAWATTGTAAGTCACATCTAGAAACAATTGGTGTTCTACTTGGTGATCTCCAGCAACATGCCTACCTAAGTCAAGTCAAGTCATCTGTAGTTCTCTGACTGGGAAAGGAAATCTCTCTGTACTTTTTGCGTGTACATAGACTCCGGTGTGTAGGTCATTGACAGTACACATGTAGAAAACTTCAACTCTTTAATGTCCAATGTTAGCCCTGGACTTAACGGGGAGGCGCCAAGGACACCAACACAAGATTTAAATGTATTCTGAACTGCGAAAGTTTGAGTAGGTTCTTATGTATAGTGTTCATTGGCACTTGAAAAGTGAGTCCAAGTCTCAAACATCAATGAAATAAGCTGTCGAGCTCCACAAACTATGGAATCAGCTACAGATGGAGCCTCTTGAAGCTTTGTATCTGCATTACGGGGACAGAGACTCTCGTTGGATAGCTGCTTGTTGTTGTCGCAAGAATAGAATTCTTGAGTTTCTGGATCTCACTGATACTTTTGCTAATTGTTTTGATTCCAGCAAGGTACTCTCCTGGAGTCCGGGGGCAGTCAAGCAGGCTTTTTCCGCCAGTGCWTCACTTTAACAMGACGATCCTATGTGAACATGTCSCGGGACATGGGGTACTATTGGCTTCGTCTTGTAATCTATGTCATGCTGACGTTTTGCATTGGGAGTATTTACTTCAACGTCGGGAACGAGTTTTCAGCAATCATGGTACCCACATAACATTCTTTTAGCTGAAGTTTGCGTGCTTGTAGTGTCTTGACAATAGTAACATAACAAGGACTAAAGAATGTTCCGTGAACACCACTCCATCTTGCCTCAAAACACATCCGAGAGTTGCCGAAAATCGTGGAATTTTAAAAGTTGGATTGATAGAAAAGTTGCTTGCGACCAATTCAGGGAAGAGCAGGTTGCATGTCCTACGTGGCTGGGTTCCTGACGTTCATGTCCATAGGCGGGTTTCCGTCCTTCGTCGAAGATATGAAGGTAACCCAGTACTCTCGTACTTCATCGTCACAAAATACGTGCTTCCTATCCTCATCTCACATAACGTTTTATAGCACTAGTAGAGATTTTTTGTTAGGCCTTCTTTGAAAGCCTACCAAAGAATGGAAATCTCTTTGCTCTATATCCTTGGGAAGGGATTTTAATAGAATTGACCACTAAGAATTCATGACAGGATCCCTCTTGTTGTGAGAAGTAAAGGGACAGGTTATTAATGTAAAATTATGCACCTGAGACAAAAAAGTTGATGGCGATTACAGGTCTTCACCCGAGAAAGGTTGAATGGGCACTACGGCGTGGCTGCTTTCGTGATTGGGAACTCTCTGTCGTCCCTGCCCTTCTTGTTCCTCATCTCGGTGGTGTCCGGAGTGATCGTGTACTTCATGGTGCAACTCCATCCTGGCTGGGACCATTTTGTCTACTTCGTGCTCATGTTATTTGCCTGCGTTGCCTGTGTGGAAAGTCTGATGATGGCTGTGGCTAGCGTCGTCCCAAATTTCCTCATGGGCATCATCACTGGAGCTGGCATTCAGGTTCGTACAAAAATGGATGGAAAAATATTGTGTCTTACTACCTCAGCATTTCAGTAAAAGTAGCTCGGTAAACATCAAGGTCTGGATTTGACCCAACTGTTCGCACCAAAAATTGGTTGAATCTTGAAATTTAGTTTGAGATCTTCGACGTCGCAGGGAGTTTCTTTAACACTAGTTATGTTGGTCTTTGGCATGTTAGTCAGCCGAAGAGTTCCTTACTGAAGAATCATTTCAAATACGGACCTTGCAAACCGTGTTGGAATTGAGTCATTGTCTGTTACCAGAATTTGGTTTTACCCAAACAATGAGAAGCTTGAATTTCCACATCAAGTATGACAAAATCAAAATTGGTCTTTTTTCTATTGTGATGCAACAGGGAATTTTCATGCTGGTCGCTGGATTTTTTCGGTTACCAAATGATCTACCCAAGGTCGTCTGGCGCTACCCTATGTCTTACATTGGTTTTCATATGTACGCCCTTCAGGTGCGTGAAAAGAGACCGAGGTAGAGGATACTGTTTCCGTGAGTCTATGCATTTCTACCAAAACATAGTAGTGCGATTTTCTTATGAAATCGGTATGGAGGTTTGGAGGGATCAATTTGCATTCTAGAGACAAATCTGTTGAGATCAAATTTTTATTATTTTGTCAATTTGCATTCAATATCAGAGGTTTGTATACACGGTTAAATGTCAGAAAACTCGATTTCCATTCAAAGATTAGTGACCATAGATATTCCTTTTTAGACATGCTCACGACCATCTTGCTAATTGAAGACCAACCAAGAATGTGAAAGACGGTCTAACCTTGCTGATATAAATAATTGGGTGTGAGTCAACTGTGTATGTAGTCTCAAGTCTCAGCCTTATGCTTTACCGTATCTCCTTGATCGTCACCTGTCCAAGACTTTAGCCAAGAAATTGAGCAAACTGGTCATTGACATTTAATATCTCTGGAATTAATTTGACAGGGTATGTACCAGAATGATTTCCTGGGATTGACCTTCAAGAACTTTGTCTTGAACGGCGTTTCATCGGGTCCTCCTATAAGTGGCGACTACGTTGTAGAGCAGCTTTACCAGATTGACACACGTCGATCTAAGTGGGAAGACTTGGCTGTTGTGTTGGGCATGGTGATTGGCTACAGAATCATTTTCTTCACCATGATCAAATTTTCAGAGAATTTCGGACCTAAAATACGTTCCAGCTTCATCAACCCACTCGTGGCCTACGTCACTTCCAGAACCCCAGCCGTCAGCAACACCATCCGGCCTCTGTCGCTGCAACCATCTCC
This sequence comes from Pleurozium schreberi, assembly GCA_006891605.1. Lineage (NCBI taxonomy): Eukaryota > Viridiplantae > Streptophyta > Bryopsida > Hypnales > Hylocomiaceae > Pleurozium > Pleurozium schreberi. The sequence goes on along the minus strand of VACF01002406.1, from coordinate 9,687 downwards.
TGCTCATGACACTGTTCCTCTCCGGTATCAGCAGATTGCCATGCCCTCTGAGTTCAGAAAAATCCACACAGTCATCCCTTATAAAGCCTAAAACAGGTGCCAACTGATACCTTCTAATACCGCAATCCTCTTTGGAATTTTTCCATATTTTTCCTTGTATACTTGTGTAAATGTCTTATTTACCTCAAACTGGTCATGTAGGAAAGTGTTAACTTTCAAATTTCTAAAGTATTACTTTGGATGAATGAGAATTTTTTAGGACAAAACATTGACCTGAAGAATTTTTTTCTATCATCCAGAATATGAACTTCGAAGCATTCGGATCACTTACGAATCATGCTCTCCATTGAGCTTTAGCTCGCTGTGAAAGAGAGACTGCTGCCGTCCGCAGTTAAGGTGCAAGTTTAAACGAAGTTAACTGCAGCAGCAATGGAAGAATCTGCAAGTCCGAATTTCGGATGGATTGTTTTTTGGGGCTCCCTCCTCATTCCAGTTTTAAATTTGGCTGTTTTAATAGCAAGAGTGGATTCTCTGAGGTTTTCGAGTGTATTCAAACCTCTTGAATCTTGCCACCTGGAGTCTCGAYTTTTTTCACGATTCCTGTGTTTGAATGTTTGACAGGGGTGCTACAGTCGATGATAGAGAGACAATTGTGCACACTAGTCTTCAATTTTAGAGAAGACTTTAAAGAAAGATTTACGTTTGAGTGTAGAGAAGACATTAAAGCTTGAGCAGGTTAGGGTGATGCTGGAATTTTTTGAGCAATCAATCTCTTCGCAGCTGGTCTTCAGATGTAGTGTAATCTCTAGGTGTTGTGAATATTTGATTACTCGTAAGTGTTTACAAACCAACAATTCTGTAACCCAAATGTCTATTTGAAGTATTAAAATACTTCGACCATTATGTGCAATGTATGTACCTCAGCCTTCAAGTTGGAAGCTCGTAGGTGGTTGAGAAAGAGACAAGGAACCGGGATTCTGAAAGATATCAAAAAATCCATGATCAGGAATTATCGCTTTTCAAGACCTGTAGATTGCAGGCGATGTTGTATAATTATTGTTTAGTGTAACTGATTTAAGGGCTTGCCATTGCTTTGTCCGTAAGTTCGATTGTGCGCTACTACTTTGAGCCTTCAAGTGCAGTATCCCACCGTGGGGTATGTGTCATTGAGCGAAGACGAACTTAATTTGTTCCGAAGACCAGCCTGATTGGAAAATCAAAACAAACAAAACAAACAGAGTCCGTCTGTGAAAGTAACTAATTCAACTATTTTCATAGTGAGTACGTTATTGATTCAAGGATACAAATTAAGGTGAAGAGCGAAGTCAGCAAGTGATTCATGCATCAATTTAAAAGTGATGCATGAATCCATCTAAAAAGAACTGCTCCTAGTACCAACACAAACTGATGCTTGGGCACTGTGAAGCTAACTTACCCATGATGACATTGATRGCAAAACACATCCACCAAGACTTTTTAGTATTTGACACTGTGGCTCACTTCCATGGAGCACTTAAATCTCTGACAGGCGGTACTCTTATAGCCTTGCATTGAAAGCGGTTGTTAGTGTTGTGTTCTTATTTTTCTGTTTGTTTTTTGGTGACTGTCTACATGAAACGCCTGAACAGTTTTGTTTCTTGGAGGTGCACCTGAGGAAGTTTCATGGCAGATTTTACAAATGAATAACAAACTCCATGTATGCTTGACAGTTTCTGGGCACTCCAGGAGGCTTAATTTGACCAAGTTCGAAACTGAAGTCCTGAGTATGTTAAGGGCCGCTTCACACTATGGCCGTCCAAGTCGAAAGRCCGTGGGATTGAGTGGCCAACCTTTGGCGAGAGTCCAAGGAAATGAGCAATAAATAGGCCATAAAAACTAGGAATTAGAGCCTTCGGCCGGCCATAGTGTGAAGCCTCCAAAGGCCAAAGTCCAAGCCCAAAGTCCAAATGTACTCCATTTTTTAAATTTATATCCTTCCTCTCCATATTAAAATCCATCCAATTTCTGAATTTTGTGTGAATTGTTACTAAAACATGAACCAACTATAGAATAAGCGTATTTGTAAAAATATCCAAAACGCTCCGAGAGGTTGTGGGCCTCACCTGTGCCCATCCCAAAAACAAGACAATAAATTGTAAGTTAGTGAGGATGCATCAGGTGTCTATAGCCCACAACGCATGTTATAGCCTTCACACGGAGAACATCTTAGATCAAATTCACAAGTACATTAGCTCAAAATACTCATCACAACAACCAAAATTATAAAGACCTGAGACTGTGTAGAGTTAGATTGTGACGCAGCCATTTTTCCAGTCCAACAGCAATACACCCGCTCCAAAACTTTGTACAGCAGCTCACACTCCTATTACCAGTGTTGTGAGAAAGACCGCCAGCCCTGAGTGAATTGAGCAGTATAGCTTTTGAGAGGTTTTTTGAAAAGTGATCTGTCTCTCAATAAAAGCTACAATTATCAGAGCTGGAGCCTGCCACGGTACAGTAGTGACTTGTGGTCTTCCTGATTGGGTTGAGCCCGCCAAGCAGCTTTGTGGCCGTTATTGGTCACTTCATATGGTTTTAAGTTCTGCTTAATATCTTGTTCTTTAATAGAGCGCCATATTTTTTCTTTTAATGAACCATCCATTCAATATGGATCACTATGTAGATTTGGCTAGTTCACCTGTCAATCATATGTCCAGATGTACCACTGCTCTTTTTGAGGGCTATTGATCATATGTGATTTAATTTGTAATCACATTGTAATCTTTTTGAGGTGCATGAGTTGTCAGAATGGCTTTGCATTAGTTCTGGCCATATTGCTTATCCAAAACAAGACCAAAAAACCCCCAATAACACAAATATAAATATTTTCCTTTTTTAAAAAAAGGTATATATATATTGTTCAGTAATGGAGGGTTGGTAGGATTTTGTCAAGCAAATAATCCTTTTTTTCTTTTTATCCATTTTTTGTTTTATAAACTTAAGATATTAGAATCCTAAATTTAAAAAAATGGTATGTACAACAATAACTCTCACACTTTATCTCTAGCTTTTCATGCTATATTCAGTGTCAATTTCTAGAATTTATGATCATACTGTTAGTCTTGAAACTAACACTTGATAACAAAATCTAGAAAAAAAAAAAAAAAAAAAAACTAATGCTTTCGCTTTCAATTCTAACCCCTAAAGTCCTATTGTCCCCTTAGGGGACAATTTGGATTTTGGGCAGGTTCCTGTGACCTTGATTTTTGATGAAACTTTTTGAAACTTTTTGAAATTTTATCATAAGATTGAAAAACTGATTATTTTTGTGGGAATATAATTTTTATTTCAATTGGTGCTTAGGAGCAAAATTTATACAACAAAACCTCCAGAACTGAAGTCGGCGGGCAACAAAAATAATTTTGCAAAAATTCAAAATTTAATTTTTAATTTTTTTTCTTCTGAAATAGTGTATTTTTGTCTACATGTGAAGCTTTGATTCATTCTATTTGGACTAGTAATGAGAAAGTTATGGACAATCTAGTTTTTTGGGCAATCTAAGCATCTTCTTGAAAAAAAAACTTATAGCATTCATTTCTTAATGCAGTTTTCACAATTTTTCAAAAAAAATTGTTGGACAAGGTGGAGTTTACTTTCCAGAACAATCTCACCGTTTGGATTATTCTATTTCAATCCCATATTTGAGCTATTAACCATTTAGATTTTCTTTCAATCTTGGACCTACTTCTACTTAAAAAAAATTTAAAGATTGAAAACCAAGTGTGTGTTTTTTGAAAAAAATTCTAGAATTTCAATTCAATTCTTCAACATAAAAAAATTTAAATTCAAAGTCTTTTAGTGCAAAAAATTTGACAAATGACAGTCAAAGTCATTTGAAATTGCATTCCAGTGTTCAAAAAAGCCCTCTTTTTTCCATTTTGAATTCTAATATCTTCCAATCTAAGGTAGAACCACCCATAACCGATCACTTAAGCAATTGTAGACATGATTTGATGTAGTGCAACACAAAGCAATATTTTTAGAGGTGCAATGATAGAAATGCTAGGTATTGCAAAAACTTTGGTAGTTTATCGCTTGAATTGAAATTATTATGAATTTTCAAAGGCAAAAAGTGCACTAGACCCATTGTCAATCTTTAGACTCTTCCAATTCTGATTGCTCAAAAAATTACTTTTCCACTAATTATTTCCTACTTTCTTGTGCACTAAGTTGGGACATGTGTCATGAACATTTAATCCCAACCTTGAAAAGATGAATAAAAAACATTCTAGCCTTGATTGGAAATTAGTCAATCTACGGTTGGCTATGGGGCAGTGGTTGGTAATGGGTGGTTCTACCTTATACGGTCAAACTTCGTGAAATTTTTACCACATGATCTAAGACAAGTGAAGTACAAGATCCTACGGTTAGATTTGGAAAAAATTCTTTTTTTGTATTTTTGGATGAATGCAACAAAAGTGACAGTTTTCAGTGTTTTTTACAAAAATGGCATTGGGACTTTAGGGGCTAATATCCAGATGATCCCCAAATGATGAGTCCATGGGGTCAAGTGGAGCCTCTCTCTCTTTGTTACCTACTGCCTTTCCAATACCCAACTTGACTGTTTTTTCAGGCATTTAAACGCCCAATTCCCTGCAAAAAAAAAATTTGCGCAGCTTCAAGCCTACAGGAATAAATAGAAAAATTGAAGGTAAATGTGTTAAAAAATGCCAGATTGTAGTCATGGCCTTGCAAAATGTTGCCACAATGTTTCCAAAATCTCATTTCATTTGTCATGCAAAGTCAACACATGCAAAAACTGCATACAAAAATTACATACTCAACATTGCATGCTCAGAATTGGCCTCCTTCAATTCAAGTTAGCCCTTGAAATGAAGAAATTCATAACCTTCTTGAAAGAAAGGCCATATAACCATTGTTCCGAAAACCAAAAAAAAGAACACTCATTTGTTAAAAAAAAAAGAAACATCGGCAAGCACGCGATTTAACTTCTCCAGTTCAAGATCGATGAAGACTGAGGCTATGCAATAAGTGGCTCACATAAAAATAACCGTCAATAAGAACATTGCAGTTGCTGAGGGTCGAGTCTATAGTACCCCAACGAGCTAAATGCGGAAGTGGTTTTGCCCTCGTGTTTTAACCCTGGGGAAAACACTGGAACTTTTATTTCTCATGCATAAATTTCTTTGCAATTTTTGACTTCACATTTGCAATCAGAGAACCCAAATTAGCTAGAGGAGATGTTAATTACAAAATTATTATGGCACAAAATAGGGGGACGTTTTTTTATATTCACCCATTGTTTCACCTCCGCATTTAGCTCGTTGGGGTACTATAGACTCAATGGTTGCTGAGTCTTGTATGTTCACCAGGCAACTTGGAGCGTAGAAGCATCATCAGCAATGGAAGATCTATGCCCTTGCCGTAGTAGATCTGTTGTCGCATTGATTTTCATCATTGCTTGCATTCAAATCCTCAATGCTCAAGCAAATTTTTGGCTTCCAAATCTCATTGAAACGTAGAACCTTCCATAGTCGACCACATAAGCCTTTCGATCACGTTCTCGAGTAGTATAAGGCAATGTAAACATTTTGCCATGTAGGAAGACAAAAATCACAAAGATTTGTCAATTTTTCATGATTTTTTCCCTTGAATTCATATCACTATGAGTTTTGGAAGCCGAACGTTGGCTAGAACCTATTACTAGTACATAGAGTCTTCTAGTTCCGACCATTTAAGAACTACTTTCCAAATCACTACTTTCCAGTTCACTACTTTTTAATGAAGTGCCAAAGTGGCGATATAAAATGTAATAGTGGTGCTCCAAATTACAACATTCATCCACATATCGGATAGAAAATGTCACATTAGCACATATCACATGTCTATAATTCATTTTCATTGACAATTTGGCAATTTCATCTCAAATGTTTTGAATTCAAAATTTTTTTTTGGTGAAAAACTTCACCATTTTTTTATCATTCTTTAGCCAAATTATTATTTTCTGGTGCAATCTGCCAATCTGGCACCAAAAAGGCAAAATATGTTGAAATATGAAACTTTGAAATATGTTGTTTGAATTGCACCACAACAAGTTGTTTTTAATAAACCTTAAGAAAATTATTTCAGCTTTTTATGATTTGTGTTTTGAATTGAAGAGACAACTCTCTCTATACTCATGGAGTGGTACGAGGTAAGACAAACAATGTGGGATATGTAAATTAGTTCATAGTTTAAACCCTAAAACCCTAATCTGCCGCCCTAAACCCTAAAACCGCCGTTCTACACAGGGCATCGACAATAGTCTTCTTCCTCAATTTCATTGGGGTTGATGTCCTATAGCATTGATGTCCTGCACGCTTGCACTTGGCCGAGTCCCGCAGGCTAGGCCGAGATTCTGCCAGGCCAGGCACAAGGGGCCCACCTTTATAGGCACAATTTAACGTCCTGCATACTTGAATTGTAACCAGAAAAATTGCAAATAATATCCATTTCTAAATTGCTAATTGATCACACTTATAGGTAGCCTGACCTCCAAAAGACCAAGGCCATTTTTTTTTGTCAAAACCATTCAAAATTGCCATGTCTACTGCATTCATCCAAGAAAACAAAAAAAAAATCATTTTCTTAAGAATCTAACCATAGAATCTTGTACTTGACTTGTGTGAGAACATGTGGAAAAATTTCATCAAGTTTGATTGTATAGATTGGCATTCAAAGTTGGAAAGAAAGTTTTTTGAATTGCGGTCTACAATTTCAGATGATTTTGATCCTCATTTGCCCATTAGATGTTTTGGGGACCATTTTGAAGACTGCGAGTTTGCGGGCTATGGGAACGCATTGAGAACTTTGGGAACTCTGCCACATAGGCAGTTTGACGAGGCAAAGAGACTGCCATGTCAAATTATACTAATTAATTAAATTTTAAAATTAATTATTAAATATTTAACAAATAAATTTTAATAAATTTTAAAATAAATTTTTAGTTTCTTTATGCTTTCTAGTATTTTTGAATTTTTTTTTTTTTTTTTGAAATTCAAAATTTCAGACTAGCAGTCGCTGGTTCCCTACGCAGGGAACAGTTTCGGGGAACAACCCTGAAACAGTCTTCTATGGGGCTGAAAAAACATCTTCAGTGGAAACTTTTTGCACTATAGAATTTGAATTAAAATAATTCTATTTTAAAAAATTGAGTTGAGAGTATAGGCTAAAAATATATCAAATAAACACTTGATTTCCGTTCTTTAAAAAATTGTTAAATAGAAGTAGAAGGCCATATTTGTTATATTGAGGCTTTTTGCAGATTTTGAGACAGAATGGTAGTTACTGGAAAATTCATTCAAAAAAATAGTAATTGAAACCAAAAATAAATTATGCTCAAATAGTGATTCTATAATGAAATTCTAAGAGTTGGTGTTGTTACTTATTTATAAAATAATACTATTAAAGAGATGAAGCGGTCTATCTTTGAGTCGAAGATAGAAATGAGACTGCGAAAAGTCTTAATATAACGAATATGGCTTTGTAGGTTTAAGATTGATAGAAAAACTAAATGGTTAACCCCTGAATGCCCAAAGCCTGTTTTTAGCTTCTAGAAATTTTCTCCAAGTTGAACAAGAAAACAACATTTTGATAAATTAATTGTATCAATTTTCTTGAATTCTAACCGTACAAATTTAAACTAGACATGTTAGAGATTACATTTGGAAAAGAAAATACAACAATATCACTTATGAGTTGAAAGATTATAATGTTTAATCAAGAGGATGTCAAAACAAAACAAAAAATTTCAATCCACTTTTTGCATGGTAAATCTAATAAGTCCATCAATTAAAATATATGAGGTTATAGGGCCTAGCATGTACAACCCCAATCAATTTATAGCTTCTCAAAATCTACTCTATATTTTTCTTGAATGAATTTCTTATACGATTTTGTCTCCAAGATCTAGTATATTTGTGGCTGTTTTCCAAGAGCCCTCAACACTACGGGAAAAGTCAAGATTACTGAGGGTACCCTTGCACAAAATCTTGAGTAGAAAAATTATAGTCATTTATTTTCCAGATTGTATTTTTGAAGATAAAACTAGACCTTAATAGGCATCTACCAAAAACAAAAACTACTAAAAATAAAAAAATTAGTTAGGTTTTCTTCAACTTCAAAGTTTTGTTGACACCTTGTTTTGGTGCCTTGGGCATTTAGGGGTTAATAGCTTTAAGATGGGATTAAAACACAATAATCCCAATGGTGAGATTATTCTAAAAAGTTAATCTAACCTTGTTCAACAATTTTTTTTGAAAAATTGTGAAAATTGCATTCAAACATGCTATAAGTAATTTTTTCAAGAAAATGTTTAGATTGCCCATAAAAACAAGATTGTCCATAACATTCTCATTATTTGTCCAAATATAATGAATCAAAGCTTCACACGTAGTAAAAAATATACAAATTTAGAAAAAAAAATTTAATTTAGTTTTGACTTCTTGTAAATTGTTTTTTGTTGCCTACCAAGTTTAGTTTTGGACTTTTTGTATTATAGCTTTTGCTCTAAGGCACCAATTGAAATAAAATTCTTTTGTTACAAAGCGAATTAGTTTTTCTATCTTAGGACAAAATTTCAAAAAAATTCACCATAAATTGAGGTCTTAGGAACTTGCCTGATATCCATTTTATTCCCCGAGGGGCTTTAGGGTCGAATTCCAATTGTTTGCCTAATACCTCCCTCATGTGAGAATCTATAATACAATACATGCACTGGTAGGAAAGTCAATTTTTTTGTTGATTTGGTTGCGTTGATCCAGTCTTTTTTTGACAAAAATCTGTTGAAATCAAAAGATTTTTGTCAAAAAGTGACCGGATCAACACGACCAAATCAACAAAAAAAACTAAATTTTCTACTAGCGATGCCTTAATTTCACTTATACCTTAGTACAATCTTTACAGGTCAATTGGAGGTCCTCTATTTAAAAATGGCACTTGGAATACCGCCATTTAATGAAATTAGCCATTTAAGAGCATCTACAATATTTCKGGGAATAGGCCTAGTATCGGCACTGTAGAGAGTGTTTTGCCATTTCTAATTAAGAAGTGGCTCCAATGCAATTGTTAAGGGGTTTCCCATTTCCCAGGCCTCAATATCCAATTACTCGGGATTAGGAATTTTGCAAAAGGTGAAGGGCCCGCAAGTTGGGTTGGTGTAGGAATAATCATTGTTGACATATCTTTTCAAGCATTGTTATGTGTGTCAATCAATGCAACCTTCCCTTGTTTGCAAGAAATGTCCTTTTTTAATGAAGAATTTTGTTCTTTCATTCTTTTTATAATGTGAAGAAGTCCACTTGACTCTTGGATTGCCGGCTTTGCAATGGATTAATTTGTTCTAAGAAGTCCCCGGCACTAAGGTAGGAGGCTCATAAACCACTCATCTAAGGGTTGGTCCGCTTCTTTCATGTATTTTCTTTGATGGGAATATTTTTAGCTTCTTTTTGAGACAATGAGAAATAGATTATGATTGTAATACAAATCATTTCATATTGTTTGAAGCATTTTCAATTTACTTATGGATTTTCCAACAAGATGAGTCATAGGTCCCTATTTATTTATGACCCTAGGTCTTCCATAAATTGTTCACTTGCAACTTCTAGAAAGAAATGGAAAAAGCAAAGAGAATGATTGGCTCTTTCAATA